>VSMD01018693.1:0-19159 GCA_008750895.1 Mirza zaza | reverse complement strand
CACTGAGCTCTCACTGTCTGTGCTCCGCCCCTGCCCACCGCACTGAGCTCTCACTGTCTGTGCTCCGCCCCTGCCCACCACACTGAGCTCTCACTGTCTGTGCTCCATCCCTGCCCACCGCACTGAGCTCTCACTGTCTGTGCTCCATCCCTGCCCACCACACTGAGCTCTCACTGTCTGTGCTCCATCCCTGCCCACCACACTGAGAGCCCTGACACAGGATCTGGGCATTTTTGTACTCTTTGTTCACAGAAAGTATTAGAGGGCATTTGTTGAATGGATGAATGAATGAATGAGTGAGTGAACAAGCGCTCCCCCCAGTTGCCAGGACTCTGGGCTGGACCTGTGGGGCTGTGGTGGGAATGGGCAACACAGTGTGCCTCCACGCTGGAGGTGGCCTCCTTCCTGTGTGTCCCCTGGGCTGTAGGCCTTTTGCCTGGGAGTCGGCCCAGCGTGGTTCTCCTGGCGTGGCTGCATCTACAGCGTGGGGCTCTGAACTGCCCCGGGGATTTACTGAGGGCAGCACGGGAGCCTGAGGGGCAGAGACTGGGATCTGCAGAACCTCCTCACCTGGTGCCCTGTTCCCCACCCAGCCAGAGTCATCTGACCCTCAGTCCCACATGCACAGGTCAGCCCAAACCTTGCTGACCAGAGGCCTTTCCTGGCCTGAGCAGCTTCTCTGCCCTGTCCCAGGCCCAGCACTGAGCCCCACCTCTCTGCTCCTCTGCCCTGGCCCCGAGCCCTGCCTTGTGCCTTGGCTGGTCCTGCTGGTGGTCTGGGATTTCTGGCTTTCTGGTCTGGCTTCTCTGGTGCCCACTGCCTTCCCGTGAGTCACCCCTCATGACACGTGCCTGAGGTGTCACCATCTCTGCTCCTGGTTTCTGCCAGCCCCTGCCTCCAAGCCCGAAATCTGTGCAGAGTCCTGGGTGCCCAGTCCCGAGGGTGTGGGTGGGACCGGGAGGGGGTTCAGGGGGACTCCCCAGGCCGGAGCTCTGCATGCTCAACCACCGGCCCCAGGAGAGTCGGTTCTGGGTTCTGGCCATAGAGTCCAAGGTGGGGGCTACCCAGGTGTGGGAGTTGGGCAGGGTGTCCTGGAGGAGGTGCTGGCACCCTAGGTGGGCCAGTGAGGATGAGGAGGGTGGGGAGGCCCTCGCCAGTGGGCAGAGCAGGACGCCCACTCTGCTGGTTCTGCGCCAGCTTCAGAGCCGCCACTGGCACAGCTGGTCTTCAGGTGGGCATTGTTAGCTCCACCTAACAGGGTTCAGAGAGGCTCGGGCACATGCCCAGGGCCGCCTGGCTGGCCCGCGGCATTGTCAGGCCCCACTCCAGGTCCGGCGCCTTTTCAGGCTCTTAAGTGGAGGGAGCAGGGGAGAGTCTGTCTGGGAGGAGGGGAGGGAGGCTGGTGCCACCATAAACATCAAAGCAGCTGCTGGCTGTGACTTTCCAGGGAGGGGGCGTGGGGTGGGAGGTGGCTTTCTGAGCTGTCCTGTCCCCCACCCCGTGGGAGAGCCCTCACGATGCGAGGTGCGGGGTTCTGCCGCCCCCTCCCCGAGAGGCTGGCAGTTCGCCTCTTCAGAGGATAATTCCCCATTATACAGAGATATTTAGCCTAATAGAAGCCGACAGATCATTCGGGGCAGTAATGTACTCCGGCTTCAAGCGTTTAGTTTCCTCGGCCTGAACTCCCAGATTTGAGGCTCCTCGCAGGAGCTTCGTGTGCTGTGACCTTGACTGCCGTGATGGGGTAGGTCCCTCCTCCGCCGCCAGCCCCTCCGTCTTCCCTCCCTGCCTTTCTCTTTCTTTAAAAAAAAAAGGTATTTTTCTTCTTAAATATTCAGTCAAAGGCTGTTGCTGAAGCCCTCTGTGCTCTGGGAACAAGCTGATGGCCCGGCGGCCAGCCGGCTGGGAACACCTGGCGGGCCAGAGCGCTCGCTCCGCCGCGTGGGCCAGCCAGCATGCTGGCCCTCGGCCTGGCAGGGCAGTGGAGGCTGGGCAGATGGCCTTGCTTAGGGCCAGAACCGGCCCCTCGGCCCCCTCTGCCCCCCAGCCCAGGGCTGGCCTGCAGAGTCCCAGCCCGGCCTCCGCAACAAGTGGGGGTGCCTTTAAGAATTGCCCCAACTACTGGATTTCCGTGGGCCTGGGCAGCTATGGAGGGACCCAGGGAACAGGCGTGGCTGGGCTGGAGGGGCAGGTGGCAGCAGAGGTGGCGTCGAGGCCCTGCGTCCCTGGAGAGGGCGGCTGCCCGGCCATCTCCTTCTGGCCAGCAGGGCCCCCTGGTCTTCATCTGTCTCTGCGCTTCCGCTTTGTCCTTTCTTTGTGTCTCCCTCTCCCTGCCTCCCCCAGCCCCATCTGCTCGCCAGGCTGCTGCCTGAGCCGCCTTATACTTCTGCAGAAGTAGCAGGAGCACAGAAGGCTCTGGATATTTGGGGTCAGCTAGTCCTGGGTTCAAATTCTGACTCCAGCACTGACAAACTGTTTCTGTTCCATGTAATAATTTTTAACTGGGGCAAGTTCCTTAGTCTCTCGAGCCTTTGTAGCCTCACCTGTAAGGCGAGATGCCTTTGTAGCCTCACCTGTAAGGCGAGATGCTGCTACGTGGCCGCCAAGGTTATCCTGAGGGTTCAGGGTGTGGTGTGCTGCCAGTGGCGGCAGCTTCCCTGCCCGGTGATCCCAGCCCCACGCGAGGTGGGCACCGGCCCTGTGGGCCGCAGCGGCACGAGGCGCTGCGGGGAAGGACGACGCTGCAGGAGAGGGCTGTCTTGGGCTGTTTCCAGGGCGAAGCGAGGGTCAGGCACTGGTCTGGTTCGAAGGACCCAATGTGAGGGGCTGTGGTGAGGCCACCAAGGGAGGAAGGGGACAGGGTGGAGGAGCAGGGCCCGTGTAACCTGGGGGAGGCATCTGGGCTGGGACACCCTCACAGGTTCAGCAGGAAGGGCACAGAGCACCTCTAACCCGCAGCAGGGGTGGGATCCCGCAGCCGGGGTGGAGCGGGGAGGCCCCTGCTCCTTGTGGAGTGGGGGAGGGGAAGGTCCCTAGGTGTGAGGCTACAGGGGATGCGGGGCTGATGTGCTGTGCGACCCTGCGCTGATCACGTTACCTCTCTGGGCCTCACTTTCCTCATCTACTTGATGGGTGTAATCATCTTGTCTTATCTGCCTCACGTGTGGGCTAAGAATCCAGGTAGAGAAGAGAGGGGAATGTTCTGTGATCTGTAATGTCGTGATAATAATAACTGTTATTCTAGCATTACCTTGTCTTCCTGTCTATAATACCCTTGACCTGTACGGGCTAGCCCTGGTTCCTATATGGATAGAATTAAGCTCATGGCAGCAAGCAACCTCCTCATGTAGTGCAAATCCCCACCTGACATGCGTGGTCCCCAGACCTCTGCTTGCCTGCCTTCAGGGACAGGGAGCTCACTACTCCTCGTGTTGCACAGAGATCTGTCTCCCTGGAATCTTTTCTCTCTGGCCCTAGCTCAGCTCCTTGGGCCCAGAGATGCCAAGCCTCTGTCGGGGACCTGAAGTCCTGACCAGGTCCCTGTGGCTTCTTAGGGTGGGTGGGAGGTCTGGGCGTCTGTGGTGGGAGATCTAGGAGTCATGCTCGGCTCCTCTTTTCTTACCGCCACCCGTCACGTCCAGCTCACCAGCCGCCTGCCTTGGCTCTGTTGCGTGTGTGTCTCGAATCTGCCTGTGCCCTCCTCTCCGTGCACCGCCTGGCCCAGCCTGCCTCCTTGTCCTTGCGTGGCTGCAGCAGCCAGCCTGCTGTCCCTCCCAGGCCTGCCCTGCAGTTCAGGGGCACAGCTGGGCAGCTCAGGGGGTGAAGAAACAATTTTTTAGCCTTGAGGAAAGCCCGTAGCAGTTCTCTGGTTAAAACCCTGCAGTGACTTCATTGCGCTGGGTTGAAATCCGCATCCGTCCCCTGGCCCTTAGGCCCCAGCCTCCCCTGCAGCGTCGTTCCCCCCAGGGTGAATTCCACGACGTCTTCTGAAGGCCCACCCTGCCCTCTAGCTAGGGTGGCCGCCGCCCTAGCCCAGTGTCTGCCCCACGTGGCCAGGTGTGGTGACCATCGCTGCATGGCCACCTTTGTAATTATCTTGTTTGCTTCTCATGTGTGCGCCCGTCCCGAGAGAGGGCCAGACTTGTCTGTCTTGTACCCCCAAGAGCCCCCAGCACCTGTAATACCTGGCAGGTAGTAAGTGCTAAGTTAGCATTTGATGAGTGAATAACACAGAAAGCAAGTGGAGAAGAAATGGCAGGTGATGCAGTTGTGGCCGTAGTGGCGGTTACGGTCTGACAGTGGGGCATGTGTGCATGTGTCAGTGGGGATCTCCTGCCCTTCTAATGACCGGCTTGGGGGTGTCCGGCCCGAAGCACTGCAGGGAGACACATGCGTGTGTACGTGCAGGCCGTGTGCACACACACGTTTCCTATGCAGTGGCGGTGTGAACTTGGGTGAGATCTTTCACCCCGTGGGGCTCAGTTGTTCTGCCTGTGCAATGGGCTGTCTGGAGCTGGAAGCAGAGCCCGAATGCCACTGTCTTCTGAGGTCAGACCTTGTCATTGTCTGTCGTTCTGTATGCGGCAGGGGACCTGGAGCCTGCCTGCTGTGTGCTGTGGGAGTTATGGACGTTCGTCTCTGTGCAGGCTGCTCCCGCCACCCTCGGGGCGAGGGTCTTGGGCCGGGAAATGGGTGAGAAGCCCGGACTGGGTTTCGCCGCAGGAGGTGGATCCCCTCTGCAGTTGGGTCTCCCGGATTCAGCCGTGGCTTCAATGTGTTACTTTTCGTTGTTTTTTTAGTGTGCTTGCTTTTTTAAAAACTTTTCTTGGATACGTTTATTTTATTTCTTAGACTTTTTTCTTTCAATTGCTATAAAAAAGAATTTCCATGAGATCAAGAAGGGGAAAAAACCCACATCCCCATTTCTACCCCTCCAAGGCACAACTATTCCCTCCCGCCGCCTTGCCCTTTTGCTGTGAAGACAGTGCTAGATTGTTGCAGAATATTTGAGAAGTAGAAGTGGCCCCAAATCACTTCATCTCTCTGTGACTCAGTTTCCTCAAGGTAATTGCTCCTTTGTCCAGCTCTGTGCCAGTGACTCGAGTCAGCATTCGTGAAGCGCCTGGGAAGGTGACTGGCGTGGTCGGGCAGCCCCACCGCACCGGAGCCCGGTTCCGCCGCTTCACTCGGGCGCCGTTGCTCTGCGTGGCTCCCGGCCTCCGTACTTGCCGTTTCTAATGGCTGCATGACATGCTCTTGAGCAAGGGTGCCTGGCGCACTTTGCCATCTCTGCCGTGGGGTGTTCAGGCCGCCTCCAGTGTCTTCCTGGTTAAGTAGCCCTGCCGAGACCGGCTGTGCCCCAAGGCCCCCCCTCTGCGGGGCGATTTCCCTAGACAATGTCAGGGACATTCACTGGGGCTGTTTTGCGGGGGACTGAGGGATGGGCCAGCAGTAGTGGCCGGAAGAGGTGGGTCTGGTCCAGGGTGGGCGGACACCCTCAGGGTGTCAGGAAGTGAGACACTCCGTGTGACAATGCTGAGCATGACGGGAAGCATGAAGCTGCCGCGGGAAGGGCAGTGGGGGCTGCAGAGGGTGGGACTGGGAGCTGCAGGGACTGGGTTCCGGTTTTATCTTTGCTACCCTCTTGCTGTGTGACCCTGGGCAAGTCACTTCCCCTCTCTGGACTTCAGTTTTTTTCGACGTACTGTGGCTAGGAGGTGGACAAGGGTCAGTTCAGAGCTGCATTTTCCAATATGGTAGCCATTGGCCACATGTGGCTATTTAGATTTAAATGTAAATTAAACTGGGTGCAGTGGCTCACACCTGTAATCCCAGTGCTTTGGGAGGCCAAGGCAGGAGGATCACTGGAGCCTAGGAGTTCAAGACCAGCCTGGGCAACATAGTGAAACCCCATCTCTACAAAAAATAAAAATAAAAAATATTAGGGAGCTGGGCATGGTGGATCACACCCATAGTCCCAGCTACTCGGGTGGGGTGAGGTGGGAGGATCACTTGAGCCCAGGAGTTTGCAGTTGAAGTGAGTTATGATCACGTATTTGTTATTTGCCTCCTCTAATTAGGGAGGGGGTGACAGAGCAAGACTCTGTCTCTACAGAAAAAAAAAGTAAGTTAATTGAAATAAAACAAAACTAAAAATCACTGCTTGGTCACACCATCCACCTTTGCTAGTGACTGCTGTCTCGCACAGCACAGACGCAGAGTGTTTTCCTCGGTGCAGAAAGTTCTGCTGGACGGTGCTGGGCAGGGACGCTTCCAGGGCTCTCGCTTTGAGCCCACCGTTGCCAAGGTGTGGCTGCCACGTGCCCCTCTCTTCCCGGTGTGGACCCTGCTGCTCACTCGTGTTTCTCCTCTTTTCCAGGGACCCTGTGACCATGTCCTTGCTGCCTTGAGTGTGTGGGCGACACAGCCTCCTGCCGCCTCCAGGCGGCCCCTGGACCAGCTCCCGAGCCTACTCCTCACCCCAACCTGGGCCCAGGGGACTCTCAAAGTTTGGGACGCGGCAGGCACAGCAGCAGTCACGGTAGGTGGCATCCCTCTTCTACTCACTGCCTGGCTCCTGGGCATATGTGAGCCAGCTTGGTCGCTCAACAAGAAGGATACCTTTCCAAAAGTGTATTGCTTCAGATCACTTTGGTTGTAAGTAGCAAAAACAAAAACAAACAAAAACCTGTTTCAATGAAATGAAATGATGAGTTCTGATAACCAAAGTGTCAGAAGGTAGGATGGGCTTTAGGGAGGGCTCGATCCGGTGGTTCAAACAGTGCAGCCAGCACCTGGTTTCTGTCTGTATTTCTTCATTCCTCTTACTTGGTGATGGCTCCGCTTCTAGTGGCATTTGACAAGATATGGTCACAAGATGTCTGGCAGTAGTTTCTGGGGCAACGTGCTTTTACGTTTAAATCTGGAGTGGGGGGTAAAGGCAAAATTTGCTTTTCTGATAGAACAAATAAAAGACCTAGAGTTGATCTCTGGGCCCTACTGGCAGGATTTGGATCATCCCGAGCCTTTAACTGGGACCACAGGACTTAGAAACGCTGATGGGCTGGGGGACAGGGCTCATCCTTCCCCAACCAAGTGGCCAGGAATGAGGGGAGGGTCATTACCCTCATTACCAACTAGGGGAGGCAAATAACAAATGATCATTAGAGACGGTGTGTGTCCAGGTTGGACAGCTTCGAGGCAGTACTAGATGGATGTGGACATGCTGTGTGTCTTTGGACAAATCCTTATGCCTCTATGGGCTTCAGTTTCATCACTGGATAATGAACCTCATCTGGCAGGTGCTCAGTAAATCCTTGTCCTCATCTGTTTCTTGCTTCCTTTCCCAGGGAGGCTGGGACATCCCTGCTTTCTTCAAACTTGGAAGGAGCTGCAAGGGAGTATAGTCAGGCAGAATTCCTAGAGGCAGAACCTGAGACAAGAATTTGTGTACATGAGATTTCTCAAGGGTGGGGTCTCAGGAGGAGGGAGGAAGAGAAGGGATGGGGGCAGGAATGAGACGCCATGAGGTCAGGGTCTCAGGTAGTTGGGCCTTGGCCTGGACCAGGGGGCCGTGGAGCATAATTTACACCACAAAATTATCCCCGGACAGGGGGGCTGGGCCTTTGCAGCCCTGTATCGGTCAGTTACTGGCTGTGGGCCATCCACAGGGGTCCGTATTGCTCAGGCAAAGTGGCCTCCCCCGTTGTGGAGGGCAGTTCTCTGCAGAAGAGGGAGCAGTGAGCTGAAGCAGCCACACTCCCAGTAGCTGGGGGACAGGGTGGTGCGCTGGGTATAGCGGCATCTGGGACCCATGCCCCCAGCCTGGCCTGGGCTCCCTCGCCTGCTGGCTCCTCCTGCCCCAGCCAGCAGTGCCAGCACCTTCTAGCATGGGCGCCCAGCCCAGGCCCTGGCGCCGTGGACCCTCGGCCCTTCCTTCAGAGATCCCTTCCCTGCCAGGCCCCTCGCTCCTCCGTGTGCCTCTTCTCCCGCAGTCCCTCTTCCCCCAGGCCTGGCCGGGCAGCTCCCCACCATGACGCCTTCCTGCTTTCCAGGCCCAGTCTGGTCCCTTCTCCAGAAGCGCCCCGCTTCTGCGGCCGCCGGGCAGTGTCTGCAGTAGTCCCTCTCCTGAGCCACCTTCGCGCAGGGAAGCCAAAGGCCTGGCGTGTGTGCCTGCGATGTGCCCAGGGCGCGGCCTGCCTGGGCCTGCCGGCGGGACCCTCGCAGCCCCTGCACGCCCGTTTCTGTCCCCGCTCGGGACGCTGTGGCGCGCAGAGGCTCCATAACCACGCCTCTGGCCTCGTGGCTCTCGTTCCCCTTGCCCTGATTTCCTGTCTTCCTTCCAGCTGGTGCTGCTTCCCCGTCTCAGCGGCCTCGTGCCCTGCGGGAAGGAGGTGGGGTGTGAACAGCCGAGGCGCCGTCGTGAAGCGTCCAGTGTCGACTGCAGCCCCACGCTGTGTCTTCCCTTCCTGGGCCGCTGGGGTGGGCGTCTCCCCAGGCCCAGGGCCAGCCCGTCCCTGAGGGCACCAGAGCCTGACCGCGCCCGCGGGTCAGAGCAGCCTTGCTCTGCTCCCTCCCGCCCTCCCCTCCCTTCCTATCAGAAGCTAATGAAACAGGCTGGGAAACCCAATCCTCTGGTAATTAAATTTACTTAACGGGTATTCAAGTGGAGTAATGAGAAGTTTAATGCAGTGATTAGATTTTTCTTTAATTAATTAAAATGAGAGCCATGTGTCTTGCTGGCACACCAACTTGACCCTGTGCTTGTGAGTGGCAGACAGAGACCGCCGGGTGGCTGGGCGGGGGCTCAGGGCAGGGGCTGCGTCCTGCCTGGCGCTGCCATCCTTGGGGGTAGCTGGCCGCGACGCCCGCCCAGGCCCGCCTCTGGCTGCTGTGTCTGAGGCCTGGCCGTGAGCAGGCCTGGTCAGACTGGCCCGCGGGACTGGGGTCCAGCATTCCACACCCTCAGAGAGCTGGAAACCGAGCCAGCTCAGAGATTTCGGACAGGAAGGTCGGCAAGAGGGTGTTAGAAGCAAGGAGCACAAAGGAGGACTATCAGGCACGGTGGCAGGAGGTATTTTGGGTGGCACACCTCATTGCCACGTGCCGGCAGACACCTTCACCTTCGTGTTCAGCCGGACCTCGGTGTACCTCCATGGGTGCTAGACCCTCTGGGCTGATGGGGTGGGTGTGGGGGCAGGCAGTGGAGAAATCGGAGACAACCCCTTGGCGTGGGAGCACATCCGGGCCAGGAGGCTGACTGTCCTTGCCATGTTCCTCAAGGCCGGGGTGGGAGGCAAGAAAGCTCTTCTCTCTTGAGCCACTTGTGCTGGGGTCAGGCAGAGGTTGGGGCAGAGAGAACCTGGGGATCTCAGCACAGTGGCCCAGAGGGGCCGCCTTGCCAGGGCTGAGGGTAGACACAGCGGGGACCCAGGAGATGGGCCTTGGCACCCCAGGGCAGGACATGTCATTTTCAAAGCAGTGAGGTGGTGGAGAGTCCTGCACTCTTTACAGGGTGGGGGCAGAAAGCGTCCTTCATTGAGCCCTGATCCTGGATGGACTGAGCCCCATCCCTCGCCTCATCTTGAGCCCAGTGTTGTCACGGATATGCCAACAGAGAACAGGTGCCAGGTCAAGAGGAGTCAATGCCCTGTCGTCCGTCCCACTGCCAGCCCTGCTGCCTGTGGGCAGGGTCCCGTGCCAAGCCCTGCACTAGGCTCCCGCACAACCAAGAGAATCAGACGTGATCCCCGCCCACAAGGCTGGGGGCAGGTGACAAGCAAACAGGTGATGACAGTGCCAAATGATCAGAGCTGAGGTGGGGGCGGCCAGGAGCCGGGGGGTATGGAGCTGCACTTAGGGTTCCTTTGGCGGCAGGTGGGAGATGGGGGTGCTGGAGACAGGGCCAGTGAAGGGCTGAGATGGGGTCCCCGAGGAGGTGAGGACAGTGGCACCAGGGTGGAGGTTGAGGGGTCTAGGGTAGATTCCCCCACCAAGCATGGGCCATGAGCCCCAGACCTCCCTCAGCTCACGACCAGCCAAGGGACCCCGTGAGAGAGTGATGGTGTGTGAGTGCCGGCAATGACCGTCCGAGGACAGCGTTGGGTCTGTCCCTCGGAGGAGGGGACAGCAGTGTGAGGCCTGCCTGGTGCCAGCAGCGTGGAGCAGCCAGGCCAGCGGTGTCCCGGGTCTTGCCTGCCCCGGGCCTGCGCACTGGTGCTCCTAGGGGACAGCTTGCTCCGGGAGTGGGGGGCTTCTCTTCTTATGGTTCCTGCACTCCTGCCCACCTGGGCACTGGTAGGAGCTGGGCTCACTCCGGAGAGCCCGCCTGTCAGGCTGGCCTGGGGGCTGCGCTGGGTGGGCCTTGGCCTGGCAGGGCGGTGTGTGAGGCCTGCTGACTGCAGGCTCAGGGCTGGGGGCTAGCCCAGGAAGGAGGGTCCTTTGCTTTCTTCACCACCCTGCTCCCTCCTGACACTGCCCCTCTGGATTTCCACCGCCCCAACCCACCGAACTCACCCATTTCCCTCTCTCTGTAGCCTGGCTTTTTCTGAATAGCCAGGCCTGGAGGAGCCACTTAGCTGCCCGCCGTGAACTGGGGGACTCTGAGCCCTGGGAGGGGCAGAGACCTCACGATCCTGGGACTCTGCCTCCTGGAGTGCTGCTTTCAGGTGAGGGTCTGAGCTCACTTGGTCTCGAATTCACACTCTAGACACAGGGATTGTATTTGCTCGGATGCTTTCCCTGGGACAGAGGCCTGAGCACAAGCGCACACGCGACCACGGGGCACAGCAGACCCGCCGCGCGACGTGCCCACACCCTCCCTGGGTTCCAGGCGCTGTCCGCCACAGTCTCGTGCACTCCGAGTGGCTTGGGAGTTGGGTTCTAGTCTGTGGGTGAGGCAGCCAAGGCGCCTGCACACTGCCAACCACTAGGGCGGAGCTGGCTCACAAGCGCAGTCCTCAGCCCAAGCATCTCGCCACAGATGCGCTCCTTGCCGGGCAGCTCCCTCCACCGAGGGCCCAGCATGCCTCCCGCAGCTGCAGCCCCCACCTTGCCAGTGCTCCACCCAGAACCAGAGACTCCTCCCACCCGCTCCCCACCCCTAGGCCCTTGCTCAAGCCCTGGAGCTCCCGTCCCCCAACTGCATCTGCTCACCCCTGTCCCCTTGTAGGCTGGCCCAGAGGCTGCTTGCTTTGTGGAGACCCCCCACCCGAGCCAGAAGCCAGCCTCTCCCTGGGCACCACCCCACGGCTTGTTGCCTGTCCCCTCCTAGGCTGCCAGCCCCCAGGGTCTCACATGACAGCTGTGTAGAGGGCAAGGAGTTCCTTGCTGGGCTTCCCTGGCCCGTCTGGCACCTGCAGGTGCGGGGAGGTGCCTGGGGTCCTCACAGGGAGGGGCTGCACCTCTGCGAACCTACCCTGAACCTACCCTTTCCTTGCTGCTTCTCCAGTCTGGAGCTGGCCCCAGGCCCCTGAGGAGACCAGCCTGAGGCGCCTACTTTAGCCTGGCTGGGTGGGGACAGGGGCTGGCTTCCAGCCCCAGCAGACCTCCCTGCCCCTCCTCTGTGCTCAGGCTCAGAGGGGAGGAGCAAGGCAAATGGCGCCCACCGGGCTCACAGGCAAGTCTTAGAGCCTGGCCCTTCGCGCTAAGCGCTGCAGAGGGCTGCATGGACACTGCCTGCATCCGCTTACCTGCTCTGCTAATTATTGGCTATGTAACTTCGAGCGAGTCATGTAACCTCTCTGTTCTTCGGTTTCCTCATCTGTTAAATGGGTGATAACAGACCTGCCTCGGAGGGTTGCTATGAGGATCGCGAGTCAATGCAATGTAACGCATGTAGCATGGTCCCCAGCAAAAGGAGTGTAGTTCGTGAATGTTCACTGTCACTGTTGTTGTGGAAGCAATGGCCCCATGGAGGCAAGTATGGGGAATGCTCAGGGGAAGCTTCTAGAAGGTGGCAACACGTAAGCAGCATCTAAAAGATGAGGCGCAGAAAGCAGGAAAGGCCACTCGGGAGGCGGCCCACTCTGGGCAGAGGCCCAGGGCCGTCTGGAGGCCATGGGGGATGTCTAGGTTTGAGGTAGGAACGGCACGGCAGCCGGCGCTGGGTGCCCATAGGCTGTGCCCTGACGGGCCTGGCTGCCACCCTGGGGCACGTCTGGGCTTTGCCATGGAATGAGGGATTTTTTTCTTATTTACCATAAAAGCAATATTTGTTCAAGCAAAAAAAATGGGTCCTATATCGAAGCGTGGCCTGTGATTGGGGAGCCCCGCGCTGCTGGCTGGTGGTCGCCTCTTCCGGGACGTTTCTGTGCCTTTGCAGACACACTTATTGTGCATCGTTTTAAAAGGAAATGGCCTCGCATCACGCACCTCGCCCGCCAGCTCCACCGACCGCTCCCCGGAGCCTGCGGCCTCTGTGGGCGCCGCGCGCAGACCCCCGTGCCCTTGCAGTCGTGGGCTGACACCCACCGCTGGGACAGAGCGTGACTCGTGTGGCTGTCCCAGGTGACGAGTATGTAGGGTGTCTTCAGTTTTTCAGTCTAGTACATGGTGTTTCCGGGAACACCCTTGTCCGCATGTCTTGCTGCCACTCTCGGGCCTTTCCGTGGGAAAGACTTCTGGAGGCCCAGTGGCTTTGAAGGCTGATGCCGCCGCGTGGCTCTTCCCGAGGGCGGGCTGGTTTCCGCCCCGCCTGCTGGCTGGGCGTGGCCGTCTCCCACGCCGCCCTGCACACCGCACAGTGCCAGTCGCTGGTTGTCGCCCGTCTGGGAGACACTTGCTGCGGTTCCAGCACTCGCGCCTCTTCGCAGTCTAGGCCGTGCACGTTTCTTCCCCTGCTGACTGACTGAGCATATCCGCTGCCCATCTCTCTGTCCTTTTTGTCTTTCTCTCATTGATATAAAGGAGCTTGTAGTATATCAGGAATTTTTAAAACTTTTGTCTGTTTTGTGCATTGGAAATATTTTCCCTAGTCTGCTGTTTGTCTTCTTAACTTGTCTTTGGCCACATCGAAGCTTCGGATCTTTGTTTAGTCAGATCTGTCGAGGCTCCGCGGCCTTCTGTGTTTCACGTCTAGCCTGGCGGAGCTTCCAGTACCGGTTTTAGGTGGAGCGAGGCGAGGTCGTACTTGTGATTGCCACTGTGTGGGGTGGGGTGGGGTGGGGTGCCAGCAAGGGGACAGAAAGCAGCGGAGACCCTTGTGCTTGTGCGGGGTGGGGCAGGGCGATGAGTGGGAGATGCTCAGGAAATGGCTGGGGTGGTGGCTGGGCGAGAGGATGAGCGAGGGAGGGTCCTGGAGTGACGCTTGCATGTCTGGCATGGGGGACTGCATGGCTGATGCCACCACCCTGAGCTGGGGACAGGACTAGGAAGGGAAATGCACACAGGTGCACATGAGTGCTCACCATGGCAGGGACCCATGTACACATGAGCACATACAGGCAGCCACATGTCATGCCTGGAAATTCTGGAGAGGCGCATCTGCACTGCGGCTCTGGGGCAGTGTCTGCTCCGCGCGGAGCATCTCTTCTCTGTCAGGTGCTGTGTGAGACGCGGCCCACACTCCTTAGTCTCTACTGCCCTATGAAGTGTAGTTTTACAGTTGAGAAACCAGACCCAGAGAGGTTAAGCAACTTGCTGAAGGTCACAGAGCTAGTAAATAGCAGAAAGAGGAATTTTTTGGCAACTTAGATCTGACCACCCCTGGACGGAATTCCCTCCAGTGGCTTCAGGGAGATTCCATTCATTTCGAGCACCACCAACCCAGTTTCACCAGGTTCTCTTAGGGCCCGTGCGGGAGCGGCCTGCCTGGTCAGACAGGCGCCCCCTATTCGCCCTTTGTGCTCGCTGCCCCTGCTGAGGAGGAGGCTGTCACAGCGCCCCCAGAGGGTGTTTGTGGGAAGTGACGGTTCACACGCGGAAGGTGCTAAGGCCCTTGACAGTAATGGGCTCACTGGGCGCTGTTTGTGGTGACAGTAATGATTATGACAGTGCCACCCCTCACCTTGGGGTCTGTGCTGCTTTCCTCCTCCTCCCCCTCCATGCTCCCTCCGCCTGCCCCCTCATTCCTATGCCGGCTGCCCTGGTTCCCCACGGGCACTTCCTTTACCATTTGCTCTGAGCCTCTGTCCTCTGTCTCCAGCCCCGAGCCCTGCCAGGCAACAAGGTGCAGCCTGATCAGTCGGCAGAAACCGTTCAAGGGCGAGCGCCCCCTGCCGTGCTCAGCGGCTCTGCCCGAGGCAGGTGTCTCCCGTGAGCCTGCACGTCCAGCCCCACACGGCCCGGCCTGCCTCCGACCGCAAAGCCCTCCTGACACGAGAGCCTTCCTGGGGCCCCAAAGAGGCGGGCTTGTGCCCACTTGCGGGGCGGGTATTCCTCTGCGGCCAGGTCTCACTGCTAGGAAAAGCGCGGCCGAGAGGACGTTCGCAGACCCCGGCCTCTGCCTCGCTGCCTGCCAGCGCCCATGCTGTCCTGAGGGCTGCCTCGCCTCCCCGTCCCCTGTGTTGTCCCGCAGGGGCACACAACATTTAAAGTGATAATTGCCAAAGTAGAATGCTGATAAGCTCAGAATAGTACTCTACAACTAAGCTCCCAGCACCCAGGCGCCGCAGGTCCTTTCCGCTGAGCTGTCCGTCCAGGGCAGGTGGGTGCGGGCCTCCGGAGGCTTCCTGAGAGCCCAGTCAAGGTAAAAACTCAGAAGATGTCCCAGCCTTTGCTCTAAAGTGGAATTCAGGCCCTTGAGCGTAGGCCAAGGCCTCACTGGCCGTGGAGATGCCCCCACCTGCTCAGCTCAGCTCACACCGCCCTCCTCCATGCGGCCGTGGTCCCGCAGGCGGGCCCACTGCTGGCTGGAAGCATGCCCATTTCCTGTGCATGGGGAGCGCGTCAGCTTGGGGACTGAGATTATTCTGTCCCCCGAAGTCTTATTTAGAGGCTCCCAACTGGGGCTTGATTCTCACTCCCAGAAAGTCATCCAAACCCATTCTCTGACCAAGCGCAGCGAGGTCACGGTGCCGCAGGAGGCCAGCCGGGCTGCAGAGGACATGCAAGGCTGCGCTGTGTTAGCAGGTGCTCGGAGCCCACAGCCCCCCCTCTTCCTCCGTTCCCACGCGAGCGCACGCTACCTGTCCAGTCTGGGCCCCACAGCTGCTCAGGGACTCGGGCTGCCAGAAGCCCCATCTCGTAGCTGCGCCGTCTGGGACATGTGGCCTCCAGTCACCATGGCAGAGAAGAGAAGACGGCAGAGTCACACACTGGCTCTTGCGTCTTTGGCCCAGCAATGCCATGCGTCACTTTTGTGGGCAGCCCATCGGCCAGACGTCTCTCGTGGCCCAGCTGTCGGGCTGAGGCGAGGCAGGGAAGCGTGCTGACACGCACTTGGCAATCGGCGTCTCTGGTCCAAGGGCGTCTTGGGACCACTCTCAGAGTGAGGGTTTTGGAAGAGCCAAGACCATGATTGCTGTTCATTCCCTCCTCCTGGGGTATATCCCGTGTCTGCTTGTGGGCCATCTAATGTCCTAATGACGGCCACAGATTCTAACTTGAGAATACCTGGGATCAGAGCTGGGCTCAAACCCTCATTAGCTGTGTGACCTTGGGCTAGTTACTTCTCTCTGCCTCAGTTTTCTCCTCTGTAAAATGGGAGTGTTGACGGCATCTGTATCTCTTAGAATGGTTGTGAGGATTGGACAAGTTAATATTTGTAAAGTGCTCAGAACGGTGCCAGGCAAGTGATAAATGTCAGCTACCTATAAATGTCAGCTACCACCACCTCCGCTACCATCACCGTCATCATCATCACCCATACCAGATATAATTCTAGGTATTTGGGGAGTGAACGTCAAGGTCTCTGCTCTCACATATCATGGAAAATAAACAGGTAAATAATTAAATTGAGATGACAATTTCAAGTAATTATGGCACTAAAAAAAAATCAAGCACATGAAAAGATGCTCATCATCATTGTCATTAGGGAAATACCAATTAAAATCACAGTGAGATGCCACTACGTGTCATTACACTGGCTTTCAGACACTGACAGTACCAAGTGTTGGCAGGATATGGACACGGGAATGCTCAGAGGCTGCTGGCAGGAATGCAAAGTGCTGCAGCCATTTTGGAGAACAGTTTGGCAGTTTCTTATAAAGTTAAAACTACGTTTATCATACAGCTCAGCAATCCTATTGCTAGGTACTTACCCAAGAGAAGTAAAAACCTGCATTCACTTGAGAACTTGTATGTGACTCTTTATAGTGGCTTTATTCACAATCTCTCCAAACTGGAAATAACCCAAATGTCCTTCATGTGCTGAATGGATAAACAATGAAATACTACTCAGCAATAAAAAAGAATGAAATTGTGATACAAGAGACAGCACGGATAAATCCCTGGTGCGTTATGCAGACTCAGAAGGCTACACGCAGGTGACTCCATCTGATGCCACTCTGGAGAAGACAAACCACAGGGCCAGAACCAGATCAGTGGCTGCTAGGGACTGGGGGTGGAGGGTGGACACGTACATGGGGACCGCGCACGGGCATTGGGGCCGATAGGGTCATTCCGTGCCTGGACGGTGGCAGTGGCTGCGCGGCTGCACGCGGCTGCGGGCACCCAGAACTGTGCGCCGGGAGCCCTCCCTGTGGTGGCTGAGCCTCCGCAAGCCTGCGCCAGGGCGCTCCATGTGGGGCTGTTGGAACCAGGAACACTGAGTGACAGGTCAGTCAGGGCAGTGTGACGCAGTGGTCAGGGAAGGCTTTCTGAGGAGGTGCCTTGAGCTGAGACCTGGCTGAGGAGAGGACCAGGTGGCCATGCGGCCAGGAGGGGAGGCGAGCAGACGGCGGTCAGGCGGGTGGGCAGCGCCCTGTGGGCCGGGTTGAGGGGCTTTTCCCTCCTCTGGTGTGCCGGGTGCCACTAAGCAATGGTCCAGGAGAGAAGAGGGAGGAAGGAGACAGTGGCCTATGGCCACGTCTGGGAGGACTGAAGGGGGTTGGATGAAGAATGAGGAGGGGTCAGGGGTCACGAAGAGAGAGTGCTCCCATGGGGGCTCAGCCAGCAGGAGCCCACAGGCTGAGATGGGAGGGCTGGGCCGCAGATGGGGTCCTTGGGGACCTTTCTGAGGGTGTTGCAGGGTGGCCAGAGCCAGACACCCTGGGCTGAGGGGTGCTGGGGACATGCGAGTGATGCTCCCAGGCAGGCACAGGCCTGGCGGGCAGCAGTGCGGCCTCGGAGACGGTGGTGGCCGCCTGTACATCTGCGAGTGTGGGCAGCGTTTGCAGAGGTGGGGCTGACCCACGGTGGGCACTGAGAGGCAGCGAGAAGGCAGGGCCGGGCCAGGGTCTTGAAGGCCAGGCCAGGGCTCACGCTCCTGGGGCTGTGGTCCGTTAAGAGCTGGCCACTGGAGGGTGCTGGGCAACGTGAGGCAGGCCCATGCTGTGGGGAGGGCTGGCGCTGGGCCCTGCTGGGTTGGGCAGTGGGACTCTGCCTTGGGACCCTGTGCTGGGGGGGCCCACCGCAGGGCAGCTGGAGGCCCCCACTTTGCCCCGGCTGACCTTCCTGCTCTTCCTCCACAGTGCATGCTGGGACCTCCACGGACAGGCTGCGGCTCCCCGGGCCCCCACAGGCCGGTCTGTTTGCCTCCTGGCGCCATCTGACCCAGGTAGGGGAGAGTGAGGCGGGATCGCCCTCTATGCCGGTGGGAGGCTCTGGGTGTGAGGACCAGGTCCCCTGACCCAGGCTGGGCCTCAGCGAATGAGCCCCTGCTGGGGAGACGGTGGGAACACAGTGTGGGACCTCCTATGGAGGAGTCCCTGAGCCCTGGAAGACAGCCCATCCCAGCCCTCCCTCCACCAGCTGCAAGCCTAGGGCACTTGGGGGCACCGGGACAGCCACTCCATGCTCCTGTCTGCCACTTGCCTGGATCTAGTTTGTGCCTTAGCTGCAGGGGGTTTGCATCCTTGGTCCAGCCCCCTTTGCTGTCACTTGGCTTTTCTCTGCCGCTGCCAAGTGCAGTGCCTGCTGGTGCTTACTCTGGAAGTTCCCAGCTCTCTGCAGGATGCCCCAGGGCAGGGGTGCCCCTCCCAGCACTAGGACTGAGCCTGTCTTGACCCTTGGTCCCCATGGCGGTGGGCCTGCTCCTGGGCATCCCAGGTGAAGGCTTCCTGCTGGCTGCCAAGTCACCCAAGGGCTGGGATGGGGTTGGGGCTAGGATTACCAGAAAAAATACAGATGTCCAGTTAAATATGAACGTCCGGCAGACAAATAGTCTTTTAGTGTGAACATGTCCCAAATATTGCATGGCATGTACAACTTTATTTGCTAAATCTGGCACCCTAGGGGAGGAGCCTGAACCTCCTGCCCTCTTCCTCCTCTGGCCAGTCCTCCCTACTGGGCCTGTCCAGACCTCCTCAGACCAGCTGCCTCCAGGGCCTGCAGTGGGTGTCTTGGAGCCAGGGGCCTGCTCTGGCCACAATCAGTGGGCATTTCCTGATCCCTCAACCCCTTAGGTTGTCCTTGGGGCAGAGACCCCGGGGTTCTCGCTGGGGGCTGGGGCAGCAGTCCTGGCCTTAGGAATGCTGGGCTCCTTGCTGGCCCCCTGACAGCAGGGTCCAGGCTGCAGAGGTATGGGGCAGGTGCGCCTTTGTGCCTGTGAGCAGAGCTGTGAGACAGGCGTGGAGCTGCGACAGGAGCCAGGAACAGAGAGTCCCTTCATGAACCTGGGACTGAAAGTGCTGGAAGCTGAGGGGGGGGGAGGTGGTGACAGGGCTGAGGCAGGGCCAGCCACTGGAGGGCTTGGGGTGGCCTGTTTCTGCACCATTTAATTTTGGGGGCCATAGGAGGTATTTCCTCCCTAAGAAGAATCATTTTTCTGAGTATTAAGGTAATATATTCTCTATATCTGTGGTCCCCAACCCCTGGGCCTCAGCCAGGCACCAGTCTGTGGCCTGTTGTGAGGCGGCAGTGGGTCAGCCTCACCCACAACACCCCAGCCAGTCTGTGGCCTGTTGTGAGGCGGCAGTGTGTCAGCCTCACCCACAACACCCCAGCCGGTCTGTGGCCTGTTGTGAGGCGGCAGTGTGTCAGCCTCACCCACAACACCCCAGCCAGTCTGTGGCCTGTTGTGAGGCGGCAGTGTGTCAGCCTCACCCACAACACCCCAGCC
>VSMD01018686.1:0-37415 GCA_008750895.1 Mirza zaza | reverse complement strand
GGGTAGAATGTCCTGTAAATGTCAGTCAGGCCCGATTGTTCTAGAGTTTTGTTTAAGTCCATTATTTCTTTATTAATTTTCTATTTGGAGGATCTGTCCTGTGTAGTCAGTGGGGTGTTGAAATCTCCGGCTATTATGGAGTTGCTTTTTATCAATTTGCTTAGCTCAAGTAGGGTTTGCTTTATGAATCTGGGTACATCTAAGTTGGCTGCATATATATTTTAAATTATTATGTTTTCTTGTTGAACTGTACCCTTCACCATTATATAATGACCCTCTTTGTCTTTCATTACTTTTGTTGGTTTAAAAACTAAGTTATGTGAAATCAAAACTGCCACGCCAGCCTTCTTTCGGCTTCCGTTTGCTTGAAATACTGCTCTCCATCCCTTTACCTTTAGTCTGTATGCATCCTTGCAGGTTAGGTGAGTTTCCTGAAGATAGCAGATACTTGGCTTGTATTTTTATTATCCATTCAGCCAGCCTATGTCACTTGAGTGGGGAGTTTAAGCCGTTCACATTTATTGAGAGAATTAATAGATGGGGCAGATTTCTGTTCATTCTGTTGGGTTGGACGTTGTTGCCTTGTTTTCTCTCTTGAGCCATTGTGGTATCCATTTTTTCTTGCATATCATTGAGTTTTCTTATAATCCATGTTTGAAATTCTTCTTCTGTCATTTTAGTGTTCTGAATTTGGTTAATGTCCATTGCTTGAGAGCTGGTGTTACTCTTTGTGGGAGTGCTTTCCATTTGATTCTTCATACTTCCAGAATTCTTTTGCTGAGCCCTTCCCATCTGGATTAGCCATTGTTTTTTCATTTGGGAAGTAACAGGCCCTGTGTAGTCTCTGTTCCTATAGGTACTATAGGAGCAGGGCAGCCTGGGTGTGTGTACTTCTATGGTTGCTTGCTCTGCCGCTGGGGGGAGCCATATTGTGTTGTTGAGAGCTCTTCCACCACAGTTGGGAGGCTGTTCCTGATGGGAGGGGTTACTTGGGGAGCCCGGCATGGCCTCTTGTGGGGATTCTTGTTCCTTGACCACAGACCTCACTGTTGGCAGCTGACCAGGGGTGGAGATCCAGCCCCCGCGTGTTGATCCTACTGGTTGACCTAAACCGGTCTGAAGAGCAGAGTCACTGGACTGTCAGCTGTTGATCTGCACCAAGGCCCGTGGACAGCGGCAGAGGGAAACTGGCTTTCCTTGTCTCTCCCCACCTCCAGGGGTGGAGCCTACCACTTTCAGGGTGAAAGATGCTGGCTAGGGGGAGGGGTGGTTCCCCAGTCTGCCTGGCACCCCAGCACCTGTAAGTCCGCAGGCGTTAACTTCCTCACAACTAGGGAAGTGTTCAGAGTTCATCCATCAAGACAGGCCTGGCTAGTTGATCATAGATCGTGTAAGGGCGGAGCTTGTCGCGAGAGTCCCCGGGCTGGGGGAGGGGATCTGCCCGACACACCGTATCACACCACAGCGGCTGGGCTGTGGACCCCGACAATGGCGACCGCCTGCCCGCAGAGCACTAACACTGGGGGCAACTGTTCAGGAGGTGGCAGGTGACAGATTTGGGAGCTGGATCATCAGGATGCCCCGTGGTCTCTTTTACGTTGCCCTCCCACAGTCTCGCCTGTCTAGCAGGAGCTCTCGCTCTTACTAGACAGAGACCCACCCTGAGCGGGCCTATTCGCCCAAAGCGGTTCCAGATTAGAGTCCCCTACTTAGTGATCACCTAGGTCTCGATCTGCTGGCTGCCAGAGGCAAGTTACCTGTCTCCTAACTACCTCCCACAGCAGCTCAGACCGATCCCTCCCCGCTTATTGCAGTCCTGGCACAGAGCTCCAGGGAGTTCAAGATGCTTCCAGCTATTGTCCCCTCTCCACAGAGCCCCACGCCTCCTGCCTCGATTTTGCACCAGCTTCAGGCAGGTCCCTGTCTGAGTGATTGTAGAGGTCAGTGGGGAAGCAAGAAGTTCTCCTGTGGGTCTGATCCCACTTCACTCGCTGGCCTGGAGGGCGGAGCCCTCCTGTGCTCTATGCTCTATTGTTTGTTTTGAACTCTCTGGAGATTGCAATCCTATCTCCCATTCACCTCTTTTTCTTCCTGTTTTGTGTGTCCCACGCTGATTCACAACACTGTTCTTGCGGGGGAGCGACCCAGTCATGTGTAGGATTCTGAGATCTATGCCTCATTCTCTGGGAGCAAGAATCCAGGAGGATTGTTTTTACTCTGCCAGAAATGTATGTTTCTAAATGCTATTCTTGAGCATGGTGTAGCCTGTGTGTCTGATGTATGTGAGCGCATGTGGGGAAGCAGTCCTCAGGCATGTCCTCTCATTGCAGGAGACATGACCGTCCAGTGCCACTACTATACCCACTACTCCTCAGCCATCATTGTCACCTCCTACCTGGTCCGGATACCACCCTTCACCCAGGCCTTCTGTGCTCTGCAGGTAAGCTGCCGCCGACACACATGAACACACACACACAGCTGTATCACACAGACCAAGGCCTGGGCTTGATCAAAGGAGGGAACCCTTCTGCTAAAACTCAGTTATTTAAAGTGGGCTTGTTAGCCAGCAATTCCCACTTGATGTGGCCTCCAGGATTCAGGTCCACCAGGAAGTTCTTCATCAATTATACCTGCACATCTGCCCAATGGAGTCTTGCAAAAAAACTACAAAAATAAAGAATGAGATATGAAAAAAATATTAAATAATATAAATAAGATTTAGTGGAAAAGGAAAAGCTGTAAGCTTGGAGACTAGCAAAGCAGGTCAAGATTGGAAAAATAAATATAAAGAAAAACAATGAAAAGAATATGACTCAAGACATCAGAATGCATAAATCTGTGCTAAGTACAAACAAAATATTTAAAGACTGAAAGGAACAACTAAACCAGAAAAAAAAAAAAAACAACTAACCAACTTACCCACAAACTAACAGACCGTTCCACCGGCTTAGGGTTGCCAAGTTTTTCAAATACAAATACAGGATGACTAGTTTAATTTGAATTCTAGATAAACTGAGATTTTCAGATCAACAATGACTTATACTAAACAACAACAGCAAAACAATGGTTGTTTATCTGAAATTCAAATTCGGCTGGGCCTCCTGTATTGTACCTGGCCAGTCTGACTCCAGTGTGTGGTGGTGTCTGAGGCGTGTGTGATTTCTGGGCAGAGCCCCTCATGGGCAGCATCGTGAGGGTGCTAAGAAGCTCTTTTCTCCTGTTTCCTTCTCAATCCCCATCCCATCACTGGAATCCTGCTTCCAAGAGGCCCCTTATCCCAGGAAACAGCTTTTCAACGGGGAGAACCCTCGGGCAGCCCAGCTGGCTTGGCCGACTCCAAAGTGAATATAGCACAGGGTCTGCGTTCATGGGCTGACCTGATCCAGACCTTGCAGTGGTCGTGCAGAGAGAAAGGCATGGGCCACAGTAGGGAACGGGCCACTGGACACACAAGGACTTGCTCTGACACCTGAGCTTCATCTCTGAAAGGCGTGAGCGTCCCAGGAGTCGTGTACTGTGGTCTGACCTCACCAGCAAGATCACTCTTTGTGGTCACTCAGAGGATCCTGACCCTGAGAGACCAAAGGCCACCTTGGTCAGCACTAAAGCCAACTCCTGAGCCCTGGGCAGGAGTGAGTAGGCAAAGGCAAGGTACTTTCTCCAAATAAGGAGCAAAAGCCCTCCCGTCTTCTGTTTCTTGGCATGGCCTTCTCTCTTCGTAACGGCGCAACTCGTCTAGACGTTGCATAACCCCTCTCCCTGGAAATTCACTCAAAAATAATACACGTGCTTCCCCTGAGCTTTTCTCAGGCAACAAGCATTTTAAGTAAGTTTGATTTGGAGAACAAATGGTCCCAGAGCTGTACCCCATGCCAGGAATCCCATCCAGATGTTGCTCATTAACCCACAAGAAATGATGATCACTGTTGATAGTGATGGATTCCGTTACTGGATTCCATCCAGGGAGTTGAAATGTTCCGGACGCTTTCAGAGTTCCCCTCTGCCCTCTCAGTCAGATGCATTAAAGCTGGAAGCCCCGGCTCTACCTGTTGCTCAGTCTTTTCACACTGGGAGGAGGTGGAGTGAAACAGAAACAGCCCGGGCTGTGAGATTTACATCCCCAGCTCTGCCATTTGGTAGATACAGAATCTTCTGCAAGTTATTTTACCTCTGGAAGTGAGGGTTAATTATACACATCTCCCTGGGCTACTGAGACAATTAAACGAGAAAATGTGGAGAAAGGCCCCAGCTCAGGGCCTGACACTACATAGGTGATCCATCACTATTAGTTCCTTTCTTCCCTTCTTAATCAGCCAGATCTAATCTCAGCAGGCCTTAGCTTGTTCAAGCTGGTCTCCTCTGCTTTAAGCTAATTTCAGGCAGTCTAGATGGCACCAAAGTATTCTAATGTTGCACGAGCCAGACTAAACAGGTGTGCTGTGAACCCGCTATTTGGGTTATGGCCACTTTGAAGTTTATCGCTAGTTTGAGTTCATTTTAGCCAGTTTGGTCCACTGGTGACCAGGCAAAACTGGTATGAGATGGTCTAAATCAGCATGAGATGGTCAGAGCCAATTTTATATGCCTTTAGGTGGCACAGATGGAGTAGTATTTGCTTGAGCCCTTTTGACTCCCACGCTGAAGTCTCCAATGCAACTCCTAGTTTTGGGGGCTCAAATCTGTCTTTGGCAGATGGGTGCATCCAAGTTGGAATTGTCTGGGATCTTTACACGTGTGTCTGAATTGGTCTCACCTTCCTACTTTCAAATGATTCTTTTAGTGGCTCGCAACTGGTCTAAGCCTTTGGAACCAGCCATCTCCTTTTTTCTTAAGAAAAAAAAGATGTATTTTAGCTCTCAGGGGAATGGATACAAAGGCTGCACCTGTGGGGGAATGAGCCAGGCTCGCCTTTGGGAGTCCCAGCACCTTCACAGACCTTAGGAATTTTCTGGCATCTTCCTGAAGTCAGTCTCCTCCCCCTATGCCACTCCGCCTCCTAGGGTTCAGGCCTGTCCCTCCTCAAGAGACCTTTGCCTTACCTCCCTGTGGTGACAAGAAAAGGAGCCTCCCCTAGTCTCAATAGCCTGAGGCGCTGACGCAGCCTGGGGTGGGTCAAGGAGTGCGGGGAGCAAGAGAGGCGTGGAGGGCTCAGAGCCCAGGCGGCCAGGCCTTCTGCATCTGGTGGGGACCAGCATCGGTGTGTACAGAAGAGGCAGCACGGGAAAGTGCTTTCCCACTCTGCACGGGGCAGACTCTGCCATGCACCTGTTAGCCCTGTTAGCGTGAGTGAGCCGCAGTTGAGACGTATGGGGTGAAGGCTGGAGCTCAGGTTCTCTGCCATGACTGACCTTGAGCAGGTCACTTTCTTCCTTCGGGGACTCAGTTTCCTTTTTGATAAAATAAAGGAGGTGGGCGAGATGTTGGCCTCTGAAGTCCCTTTTAGAATAATACCAGCCTCTAATGCTCATTAAGCACTTAACTGTGTGCCTAGATGGTGCTAGGTATTTTACAACTATTATTTAAAATTGTCTTTTATTGTTTTATTGTGGTAAAACATGCATAACATAAAATTTGCCCTTTTAACCATTATTAAGCATACAGTTCAATGGTATTAAGTACATTCACATTGTTCAGCCGTTACCACCATCCATCTCTAGAACTTTTTCATCTTCCCAAACTCAAACTCTGTACCCATCAAATGATAACACTCCACTTATCCCCTCCCCCAGCCCCTGGCAACCACCATTCTACTTTCTGTCACTATGAATTCGACTACCCTAAGTCTCACATAAGTGGAATCATGCAATATTTGTCCTTTTGTGACTGGCTTCTTGCACTTAACATAATGTCCTCAAGGTTCATCCATGTTGTTGTAGCATGTGTCAGAATTTCCTAAGGCTGAATATGATTCCATGGTTTGCATAAGCCACATTTTGTTTATCCATTTGTCCCTCGATGGACACTTGGGTTACTTCCGCCTTTTGGCTGTTGTGAGCAGTGCTGCCGTGAACTGGTGCCTTCCATGTGCCGGTAACTCACTGAACCCTCCCCAGGTCGTGAGAGGGCACTGTGATTAATCTCAGTGGCCTGGGTCTCTAGGAGGTTCCCTCCCTCAAGAAGTGACATGGAGATGAGATGGGTTCCAGCTCTGGGGACACTGAGCCTGAAACACTCACTGGAATCTACAGAGGTTGCCCAGAGGGGACAGAGTGCTCAGGGGATAGGGACACATTCCATTTTCAAGGTCACATTTTCAGTAGAACAGTGCAGCGTCCCTCATGTGACATCACACACAGGCACACACTCATGCAGTGTGACCTACAGGCAGAGCTGCAGCCCGTGTGCAGAGCTGGCTGCATGTGTGGGCAGCGTGGCCCCAGCGCACCCAGGGCAGAGTGGCAGGCAGCACGACAGCTTTGCCGTGGAGCAGCTGTGTTGTCGTATGCCATGTGCCTGTGCGGTGCGCCCGGTGTGGTCTGCTGGGCTGCTAGGAGACAGGCACGGGGTTCTCTGGGCACTGTGGTGTGCTCAGCGTATGCTGTACCGGGCCGTGACAGCGCGAGGAGCTCGGCTGCAGTGCGGCACACTCTGATCCTGGCAGTAAGGAGTGCTTTATTCCTCTCAGACTTAAATGTTCTTCAGTTTGGGCTGGTTTTAGAATTGACACATGCCTCTGTCATTGCTATGTTTGTTTGTTTTTCTGCCCCCAACCTGTTATCACAATGTTAGATTCTTACAATCCAGAAACTATAGTATATGTATGAGCAGGTGGCAGGTACAGGCAGTGTGGCCAGGAACGTGTCAGCTGAGTGCTCTGTCGTCCCCACTCCCTTGGAGGTCTGAACCACCGTCTGTGGGGCTGGGGACTCGTCTGCCCCAGCGGTGGCCCCTTCGTGCTGCACTTCTTGGGAGTCCAGCCCTGCTGTGGCTGGTGTTTGTGAGCCTGCAGAAAGTGGAGCCACGGGGGACCAGGCCCCTGCTGGAGCCCCAGCCCATGCACCTGTTTCTGCCCCGGTAAAAGCACCGGTTGCTCTCAGGCCTGAGATCAGACCCCGCCGAGGTGGGGCCCAGCACGGCAGCCAGTGCCCAGCCAGGACACAGTGGCGGCTGCTGCTGATTTAATAAGAAACAAAATAAAGTGCTGTGTTAATTAAGTCACAGGCCCTGTGAAGGCAGCTGTTACCAGCAGTGGGGAAGTGTTTTCTGAACCACCTGAGGTGAGATGGCTGGTGTCTGTGTGAGACAGATGCTAACTGCAGAGAGGACCAAGAACCACGGAGGAGCACCTGGCCCGTCCTGCCTGTTCACCTGGGAGCTCCCCGTGGGTTCCTGGCTCAGGGGCCAGTGGCCCAGGCCGGGTGAACTGTGTGCCTGGGGCGGTGAGGAAGCTGGGCCGCCTGTGTCTGCGCCACGCCCGTGTGAGCCCCACCTGGCGCTTTCACTCACCACCTGCAGCTCGCACCTGCCTCTGAGGTCGGCAGCCGCCTCCGGGCACCGCCGCCTCGTGCAGGGCCGGCCCCCTGCAGGGCTGCTGGCCTGGACGGGAAGCTTCCAGCAGCACAGGACGCAGGGGCTGAGAGGGCCCAAACCGTGACTTGAGAGAGTCCTTCGGGGTCGGCAGCATGGTGTAGTTGTTATCATACAGCCTCAGTGGGGAGTATTAGAAAAGGCACATGTAATAGAGCCAGATAGTCCTGGGATAAACTCCTGACTCTAGAACTTTCTAAATGGCAGTATTGAATGAGCTTTGGTTTCTTCATCCTTTAAAATAAGCCCTGACTGGTGGGTGGTGAGGGTTAAGACAATGTGAGACCGTTTGGCTGCTTCCGAGCACCCCATGCTCGCCTCCTCGTCCCCTAGCAGCAGGCCACATGTATGGGCATCCTTTGTGGAGCTTACTCGTGCAAGGCCATGTCCCACAGGAAGGGATGCTAGTGGCTACTACGGGGTCAGCCCGTTCTCCTTCGAGGCTGACCCTGCAGCCAGGCTGGTGTGTGGGCTCCCCACACACCCCGTGGGACCCATGGTGGCCGTGTTCCTGCCCAGGGAACACGCCTGTCCCGCTCCCTCCTGCCCTCACACGTCTGCCGCTTTAGTTCTCTGGTGGTGGTGTCGCCGCGCAGCTGCCCGACAGCCCACTCTGTTTCCTGTTCCCTCTGCCATCCCCCTTGCCTGGCCCTGTCCTGGGCACTGGAGGACCCCACTCCTCCGCCCTTCCCCCCATGCTCCATCTGCCGCCTTTGGTAACATCTGTCTACTTTTTCTTGTCCGTTTTCTGAGCCTCTGGGCGCCTACCCCATGCGCACTGAGACTGGGGCCCAGATTGCTCCCCAGTGCCGAGTCTGTGCAGGGAAAAGACCTGGGGACTGGGTGCACTTGGCACCTCTTTCTGCATGCCCAGGCACCACGTGAGGTATGTTTCTCACACACACACACACACACACACACACACACACACACACACACAGTTGTTTGCACACCACGTCAATCATCCGAGCTTTGCAGAGGAGGGCATGGGTGGTTAATCGGATTATGAAACTCACTCATTCATCCTGCAAGAATGAACTGAAATTCTTACCCAATTTGGCCTGGTTCTAAAGCTAATGTGCTTTCCACCATTGTACTTTGACTCTTTGATGGGAAAAGACAGTGGTTTAGATCAACTGATTATATCTATAGGGTCCTGTAAGTGAATTGTTTGCTTGGGACACTTTTAAACTACTGTAAAGAATGTCTGCAGTGAGAATGGCTTGTCAGTCTGCTTGGAAAATAGATCCCACTATCTAGACGTGGCAGCAGGTTGACTTGACTCAGTCCCATCTAGAAGGAAGAATAGACTTTCTAGCATATATTATAAAATATCCGTGCATTGGGGATCCTTTAGCACATTCAGTTACTGAATGTCCCATGGGTATGGATCAAGACTTGAACATATTTTCCTAAATCCTTTCCCTAACTATGTTGGAGAGGGTTTAAGATTGTAGCAATTGAAATGCTTATCCAGGGACAATGGTGCACATAGAGGTTGTGTCCACACAATAGAGGAGCATTGTCTTTAATACAGATCATTCCTTTTCAGGGGTTTGCAGTTTTAACAGCCGTACCATGATTATGGACTTTTCCCTGATTTTAATTAGGATTGATCCAGCAATGGTCCTTGCCAGCCACTTCTATTCCCATTATTTTGCTCTTAATTTGGATTTATTTCTTAGCAATATTGAGTACCTCTTAAAGGATTTTAATTGAGGAAAGATACTTAGGGTTATATTATTTCTGAATCTTTAAATACTCAAAATATGTTACAGGCATCTATCTACATATGAGTGATGTTCTAACTGGGCATAAAATCCAAAGACTTTTGCCCCAGAACCTTCCAGCCGTGACTTGGTGCCACTGTCTCGTGGCCTGAATGTCACATGGGAAAATCTTCTGCCAGTAAGAAGTTGTTCTTTCCTTGGCAATAATGACCTGGCTGTTATTTTTTTCAGTCCGTTTGGATACATGTAGAATTTTTTATTCTTGTTTATTTGTTTATTTGTTTGTTTTAAGACATGAGGACTTGCTATGTTGCCCAGGCTGGACTCAAACTCCTGGGCTCAAGTGATCTTCCTGCCTTGGCCTCCTGAGTAGTTGGGATCACAGGCATGTGCCACCACGCCTGGTTTCTCTATGCTTGATATTCAAGAATATCTGCAGCACAGATTCAGGAGTAATCCTGGTTCAGTAGTTCTCTCTGATCACTTTGTTTCCTTCGATCTCTACACTTGATTTTGCTGCTGTTTCCTCTCATTTGGGTTTGGGCGTCCCTGAGGTGGGCGCTCCCTAAGCCTTCATTGCGCCTCTCGGCCTCTCTCCTCGTCCTTTCTTCCCTCTGTCTCCTCTTCCCTTTCTCATTCCTGCCTTTCCTGGGAACTAAGTCTGAGCTGCGACTCGTTGCTGGCAGCCACTGGAGTGGACATCAACCCCCAGACTGGCAGTGAAAGTAACAAAGCAACTCTACTTTTTCTTCTAGGGAATTTGGTGGTTTCTTTTGTATTGCAGAAGTGAGAAAACCCATTAATTTTGAAACAAATGTATGCAAATACATTTATTAATATAGGAAATAGGAAAATCAGTTATTGCTTCCTTTATAAATAATACAGGCTTAAGTTTTAAAGACATTACTTTTGCTAAAATGCATTAGACAGCTGTGAAAAAATAGCATTTTTCTTTGTGGTAATATCTTTAACCAGATTTGTAGCACTAACAATATTCCGTATGTATATATTATTTTTATTTAATACAGGTAATCTTTTTATTACCAAATCATATTGTTTCTCAGGAGATTACCATCAGCACTCATAAAAGCTACGGAAGGGAAACGTGACAATGAAAAGGCATCAATCTCCTGTGGATGTGAGGCTCGGGCTGCAGACTAAATGCACAGAGCTCTTAATGCATTTCAATGAGTGATGCGTTAGGTGCAGATTTATTTAGACACCCTGCCCTCATTTTATTTCCCTTTCAATTTAAATTTGATGGTGGACATCATCTCCTAATTTCAGCTGAAAGCAAAGTGACCCTGGGGTAAAGCCACATTGTTGAGTTGCCACATGCTGTGCTTGGTTTAGACCCCACGAGAAACTGGGTCTCTCCTTGTCTCCATCCTTGTGTGGAGAATGACCCGTGGATCTCACTCCATCCTCAAGTCTGACTCAGAAAATCGATCAGCCAGTGCATGCCCACCGGGATGCCCGGGCACAGCCACCTCACATGTGAGGCAGGTTCTGAGTCCTCCTTGGTCCACACAGAGTAGGTCAAGTTTGTCCCAGGTCCAAGGAGGCCCCCACGGAAACTGGCATGGGGCCAACCCTGCCCTTTGCCATTGCAGACATGGGTTTGACCCCAGTTCTGTCACTCACTGCTTGGCTGACCTTGGGAATATCAGCACACTTTGAGTAGCCTCAGCTTTCTCATCTACAAAATGGAAATACCAATTCCTCCTGACGCACCTGCAGTGAGGATTAGAGAGATTGCCCATGTGTAGACCAGACGCACCAAGAGAAGGCTCTTGCCCTTCTTTGCCCTTCACCTGCCACTGCTGCTGCCTAAACCCTCCGTAGGTAAATGCTGGTGGGGATCCTCAGCCCTCTGAGTGGGGCAGGGGCTGACAGGCGCAGAGGAGGCACTGCCTTGCTGGGCTCTGCCCTTTGCTCTGCGGAAGATGGCAGAAAAAAGGCCCAGCCTTGATAAGAACAAGTAAACTATGAATCCTGAGGAGGGACATGTTCCATGGATGTCCCAGAACATCAGTAGACCAAGACCCAGTTTTGGAAACTCTTTCCTGAAGTCCCTCTGCCCCCAGCGTCCTCATTCCTCCAACCACCACCTGGTCTGAAGCACCTCTCTGCCTCTTCCCAACCCCCAGACCACTTAATGAATGAAGTTAGCATCAGCTCAAGAAATTTGGCAATTTGGGTGGGAAGATCAAAGCATCCAGGGAAAGAATCTTCTGTAAGTCTTACCTGGTCCAACCCCACCTGCCAAGCTGGGGGCTGCATCAGGCCACCTGTGGCTATGGACCTTGGAACCAAGGCTGGCCATGGCAGGTGCTGTGGACATCTTGTCTTTCATGGATAAGCCTCCCACCCCTTGAGCACTGGTGTTCCTCCAGCTCTCAATCCTCAGACCAATTCTCTCTGAGCCCACTGGGCCCAGAGCCCCTTCCTGATCAGTCTCCTCCTCCACGGAATGCCACAGGCTCTGTGTTGCATGTCACCAGGGCACTGACCTAACCAGCTCTCCTCCTGCCTCTGCTCCTTGCTGGGGCCTGGCCCTCGGCCCGGAACACTCTGCTGTCTTCCCCATCAGCAGGCTTCCAGACTACCTCCGAGGTGGGCTTCTCCAGGAAACTTCTCCTGACCTTCCACATAGAATGTCCACCCACTTCTTGGCCCTATAGTTGGTTCTTTGCTTCCTGTCTGTGGAATTCAAATGTGAGCATCTCAAAAGTCAAATCCAAGTCATTCTCATTCTTGCTACCTCGTGTAAGTGCCTGATTCAGAGCTGGCCCTTGGCAAACTCGGAGAATGGTCAGGTGGTTTTTCTGCATCTGCTCTGAACTCAGATTTCCACAGCAGGGAAGCACAGATCCCTTGGCCACCATGGGTCCTGGATCCCCCCTGTAAGCTCTGGTGCAAGGTTCCAGAGATGCGAGGTGGAGGCACATGCCAGCGGTGCCTGGCCAGCCAAAGGGGCTGATCGTGTTGGCACCTTTTCCCACAGGGGGGAAGCTTCGACGTGGCAGACAGAATGTTCCACAGCATTAAGAGCACGTGGGAGTCAGCCTCCAGAGAGAACATGAGCGATGTCAGGGAGCTGACACCGGAGTTCTTCTACCTGCCAGAGTTCTTAACCAATTGCAACGAGGTTGAGTTCGGTGAGTGGAGGCCCGGGCAAAGCAAGGGGTCATGGATGCAAGGCACTCTCTCTCATAGCCCCTAGATCGTGACCAACTTTGTCAATGACTTTGCTGGGCCCTCCCGAGGACAGTGTGGCTGGTGTGCGGCCTCCCCTGGCTTGCAGCTCCCGGATGGAAAGGTGGTTGCTGAGGAAGGACACTGGGCGCCAGGCTGCCAGGACAGCGCTGAGCCACGGCCCCACGCATGACCTTTCCTCCAAGGGTCCCAGGCCTTGGTCTCCAGCGAGGTGGTAGCCAGAGAGCAGGAGCCCTTGGCTGCACATAGCCCAGGTCTGTCACTGCCCTGCCTGCTACATAGTGACCTTGGGCAAGCCCCTGCCCTGCACCAGCCCTGTTTCCTCTTGTTCCATAAATGGGTTCACCTGGACTCTGAGAGAGGGACCCAGGATGCTGGGTGGGCCCCAGGACTGTTATGCAGGCACTTGTGGCAGCTCCTTCTCTTTCCTGCACTTCAGACCCCCACTCAGGAGGAGCCTGGACTTCTTTAGAGAAGCAAGAAACAACTCAGGAGCCCAGTGGGCGGGTCCCCTGGTGCGTGGGCCTCAGAGCCTCACCTACACGTGGTCGAGTCAGGCGACCTGTGGGCGGGGAGTGTGGTCAGGGGCGGCTGCGGGCACGGCTAGGAATGTGCCCCACAGAGAGCGCTCAGGGGCCATCACTGAGCATACCGCAGGCCCCAGAGCCCCCTTTCCTCAGGGCTCTCCTTCCTGCTCCTGAGCCAGGCCAGGGAAGGCCTCAGGGCAGCTCACGTGGGGGGATTAGTTTCTACCAAATTTTGTGCAGTGGTTTTCAGCCCTGGATTTGCAGCCGAGATCGTGGCAGAGCCCACCAGTGAGTGGGCCAGGCCCAGAGAGCCCGACCCCGACACTTGGTGGCCTCGCCACTGCAGATGCCTCACCTGTGTTGAGGGCGAGAACCAGACACATCCAAAGGACAGTCACAAAGTACGGTGAGACCTACGACAGGAGTGGGCTGGCGAGCGTGGGAGCCAAGGAGAGGGCAGCCACCCAGCCCGGCGTGGGGGCAGCGGCCAGAGCACCAACTCTGTCCTGGAAATGCAGCCAGGCCTCTGGGGACGCGTGATGGGCTCAGCCACAGACATGGTGGACGTGCCAGCAACAGGGGCCAAGAGAGCAGGGCCCTCAGAGAAGGCAGGAGAACACGTGTTTATTGAGCACCTACTGTGTGCAGATGCCTCTTTAGGCACTGAGGACTTAGCTGGGTCTCCTGGGATGGATTGTCCTGAAGATGTTCTCCTTCTGAGTGGGGATGGGAGAAACAGGGAGAAAGTATGGACGATTTCTGTATTATAAGGGGAATGTTGTTGGGCTCTTGAGAAGTCTTATGAGGAAAATAGGTAGCAAATGGTTTGAGAGCAACTCAGCAGGACCCGTGTTACTCTGGTCCCAGGAAGGACCTGCAAGAGGGTGACAGGTGGGCTGAGGCTGTGTGATGAGAAGGGCCAGCCTGGCCCTGCAGGCCAGAGGGAGCAGGGGCAGGCCTCATCCTCGCTGCTCCGTGACGGCTCTGGAGGGTTCAGGCAAGACGGTGGCTCAGGCGCGTGGAGCAGCCTTCCTGTGCCTGCGGTTGCTCTGCGCACAGTCACTCGCATTTTCTCTTAATCCTCATGCCAGGCCTGTGGGCCAACTCCTGTAATCACGCCCATCGTACAGGTGGAACAGGAATCCCAGTGAGGTAAAGCAACTTGCTCAAGCTCGGGCAGCTACCGGGTAGGACAGAGACTTGGGCTGGAATCCAAGCTCCTCTTCCTACTGTGTGGGCAATCTCTGTCTAAAAACGTTGGTGTCCTCACTTTAAAAACGGAGAGAAATGCATAGATTATAGCGTCAGAATGCATCAACTCATTCAGTAAGGCGGTGTGTACCAGAACCTAGCCTCGTGCCCGCGGGGAGTCAGTGCCCAGCGTGCCCTGGCACTGCCATCCCCGGCTGTCCCGCCGCGTCAGCGCTGTGCGTGAGGCACCGGGCGAAAGACACAGCGTAGTGGGGAGAACATGTCCCGACAGTGACGGCACTGAGAGCATTTCCTGTGACTGGTGCGTCAAGCTCTAGCACTGCCTGGGCAGAGGTCTGGGGACATGCCGGACAGAGGGGCTGGAAGCAGTGTGGCCCTCCGAGGATGCTCCTGCCGTGACCCACACAAAGTCAGCAAGCCTGGGCAGCACGTCCTTATGCCCCTCGATCCCTCGCCCGGTTCAGGCTCCCGTTTGCTCAGATCCGGGCTGTCTGTCGTCCCCCTCAGGTTGCATGCAGGATGGGACGGCGCTGGGGGATGTGCAGCTCCCTCCCTGGGCTGATGGGGACCCTCGGAAATTCATCAGCCTGCACAGACAGGTGAGTCAGGCCAGAATCCGTGGTGTCCTGATGTGGACCTCGGTATCGCCTCCAGCTCCACAGGGGCTCTCCGTCCCCGTGGAGGGCCAGGGACAAGCACCGAGGCTCAATGTTTGCAGAGCCAGAGACAGGGCGGGATCCGTGCCTCGAGTGGGCAGGGAAAGGTTCGGGTTCGGGGCTATTCCAAGAGCGCCATTAGGCTCAGCCCTGGTGCCAGCTTGTTGTGGACGTGACTGGGGGAAGCAAGTTCAGATTCTTCTTGGGTCCCCTGGAGGGAAAGTGGCTGTCCTCAGCCCACCTGACTCTCAGGGCCAGTCCCTGGGCCTTGATGCCCAGTGCGGCTCAGACAGGGTCTGGAGGCTCCAAGGGCCCCCAGTGTCCAAAGGGTTTCTAGGCCAGGGGAGGACTTGGCTTATTGCCCAGAAATGCTGATATGGGCAGAGGCCAGAGGCCATTTTGGACACCGATACCTGGGTCAGCATAAGCACATGAAAAGACGTTCGACATTATTAGTCACTGGGGGGAATAAACGAAAGCCACAATGTGATGCTGCAACACACCCACAAGAATGACTTAAACCTGAGAGACTGATAAAACCAAGAGCTAGTGAGGATGTGGAGCAACTGAAAGGTGTCATACATCACTGGCGAGAAAAGCAAAATAGCACAACCACTTTGGACAAAGCTTGGGGCTGTCTTATAAAATTGAAGGTGCATTTGCCATATCACCCAGCAATTCCACTTTTAGGTATTCACCCAAGAAATATGAAAACATGTCCACACAAATACTTGTGTATAGTCACCAGATTTATTCAAACTAGTCAAAAACTGCAAATAATCCAAATGTCCATCAGCTGGTAGATGGATAAACAAATGCCACATCCATGCAGTGGATGCTACTCAGCAATGAAAAAGGACATATTTACTGACACACAGAACAACATGGGTGAATTTCAGAGCATTGTCCTAAGTGAAAGAAGCCAAAACTCACAGCTACATCCCATGTGATTTTATTTATGCGACATTTATAGGTAAAACTATATAGAGAGAAACAAATCAGTGGTTCCTACAGTCTGCAGTAGGACAGTGACCTAAAAGGAACGTACAAGGGGACTTTTCAAATAATGGAAATGTCCTATGTCTTGACTGTGGTGATGGTTACGTGACTGCATGAAATTGCCAGAACACGTTGAACTGCACAGTTCAACTGTGCAGTTGCTGAGGATGATGTCAGGGCTTGGAGAAGAAAGGAAGGCATGGCAGGAGTCAGCATCTTCCATGAATGAGGATAGCAGAGAAGTCGGAAGAAGATAGCAGTGAGGATGGGGGGTAGAGTTAGGTCTCATGGAGCACAGAGGAGCAGATCATTTGTTCTTTTTACAAGAGGGTGGGGAGCAGTGGTCTGGGGCTGGCAGTGAGGATTGAGGACACACCAATTCCACCTCCTGGCCCCCAACACATGGGACGTGTCTAGCAAGTGGCTGCCACTTGAGCTCGCAGAAGGAGAATTAGTGGCTCAGGGGAAGGCCAGGCTTCAGGTATGGGAAAGAAGGAGGCGTGCTTGAGCAGCACCTGGGGCGTGGGGAGTGTGTTGTTTAGGAAGAAAGGCCCAGTGGAAGGGTCAGACATCTTGGCCTGGGATCTTCCCTCGCACCTGGCTGTACCTGCAGCCATTCTGTTGTGGCCACCAACACACGCTTTGCTGCAGACATTGCAGAGGCCTCCAGATGTGCTCCAGGCCAGACGGTAGACTTAGGAGAGCCACACCTTTCCTCACACCTCACATGGCATGACTCAGGTGTGGCCTTCTTGGCCTCAGAGCCACTTTGGCCATAGACCTTGAAGAAGCTAACCTGGCACAGGTGACCTGGCTTCCCTGGGCCGAGGTATGGGGCTACGTGTCCTGCTAGAGGACCATCAGGGGAGCCCAGACAATCCCAGATGGACATCTTTGGGTTCGGGAGACCCAGTCCTGGGCTGGGCTCTGCCTAGCAGAAACAGGTGCCACCTTTCCGGGGGACTGGGACATCCAAACACCAGGCCACATTTCCTCTTGTTCATGTGTGGCAGCTGATGAGAAATATTGCCCACCTGGGTGCTCCAATCTGAGCCAACACCATCCACTGTGCTGTATGCAGGACGGAGCCAGCCTGCTTCACTCCTATACTACTTTCTTTCTATTTCCTGGAGGTGTCGCCTTTAGCAGGGGCAGATGTTGCTGACTTCCAGTGGGAGCTTCGTTCCTAAGTAGGGAAGTTTAGTTCTCACTTACAGACGTGCTCTGAGTTAAGAACGTCTCCTGTGCTCCGAGCTGGGTGTCGTGAGCCTGCACGTGAGCAGAATGTTCCTCAGGTCTTCACGCACTTGTGGCTCGGGCACGTGGGCGGGCTGCTCTTTGCAGGCTGCGAGCTCCAGGCTGCAGGGAGGCGCCCGGGAGGGACGCCCGTGTTGCTGGGCGCTGAGCTGCACCTCAAAAGCAGATCCTATGATACCATTTCCCTGCCAGGAATGATTTGCAAAGATCTCCACACCCAGATATCAATGATTTCTCGGTACTTGAGTGAAGTGAGAGCAGCTCAGCGAGGGGAGTGTCCCCTGTGGGCTTCTGAGGCAGGACACGGGGGCTGGGATGTTAGGTTCACAAACCACACGCAAGCCTGCCCCAGGACGGGGGTAATTGTAGCCGGCAAACGGTGGCGTGAACGGGAAGAGACAGCACACATCAGACCCCAAGCCCATCCTGGCCCCGGTAGGTGCTCGGCGCAATCACCTGACGACTCAGAGCACACTGTGCACCAGACGCAGACACGGCTTGATCCTCACAGAAACCTGCGAAAAGGGTGCAGTTAATGTCCACCTTACAGATGAAGAAACTGAGGAACAGAGATGCTAAGAAACATGTAAATGACAGCACCCGGCCCCCTCTGCCGCAGAGCATGCTGTCCTCATCACCACCCTTAGTCTCAGCTTCCTGACTTTGGCTTTCTCTGGTCAGAATTGGCTCTCCCTGTTTCCTATGTCACATGCCAGTACTTTATTTTCAGTCTGGTCTCTTCCATTTAGATGCCTCTGCCGGACGACACCACAAGATATTCTGAACGGCATGGTTGTTGTATGAAGTGGCTGAGGAGGGGTGGTGGGGACGGTCAGCTATGGTGCACCACCAGCTAGAGGCAGGAATCGGGTGGCCCTCGGGTGGCTGGCTCATCTGCCCGCTTCCTGTTCATCTTGCCCAGGGTGCCATCAACTGTTTCTCCTGTGCAGAGCCAGCACCCTGAAGCACGAGTCCCTTCTGTTCTGTGTAGAATGCGTCTGTGAGAGGCCTAGGTTTTCATGCTCTTTGGGTTCTGCTTCCAGGCTCTGGAAAGTGACTTTGTCAGTGCCAACCTCCACCATTGGATAGACCTCATTTTCGGGTATAAGCAGCAGGGCCCGGCCGCAGTGGAGGCCGTTAACACCTTCCACCCCTACTTCTACGGCGACAAGGTAGACCTCAGCAGCATCACTGACCCCCTCATCAAGAGCACCATCCTGGGGTTTGTCAGCAACTTCGGGCAGGTGCCCAAGCAGGTACAGCATGCCTCACACATTGTCTTGCTTTCCCAGATGAGTGAGTGCAGTGTGAGCTCGCGAGAGGGGGAGGACGTCCTCTGCTGGGGTGGGAGCTAGGGACAGCACTGGAGGGGCAAGCTGGGCCCTGATCACCTGCCTGTGCTTTCAATGCCAGGCTCCACCCTCAGCCACCACCTGGTGTTGGTGAAGCTGATGCCATCAGTGATGACACTGGCCAAGGCCGTGTTCACATATGATGCGTGTGATGGACACCATGGCAAATACGTGGCATTTAGTTCTTTACATATGCGTCTGCCCTACAGGGTTGCTGTATCCAGTGAGATGAGACATAGGAAGTGCTTGAAAGTGCCTGAAATATGACTAGCACTTAACAAATGTTAGTTATTAGTGTGCTTATGTTACTGAATCCTCTCATGAGCTTTGGGTATAGGAAGTATTATTTTATGGATCAGGAAACTGAGTCTCAGAGAAGCAAAACAGTGACTTGCCTAGAATTGCACCATTAGCAAGCAACAGAGGCAGAGCCCCATCAGGGTAGGTCCGAAGCTTGCGCCATATTGCCACTGGTGTGACAGCATCTTCCTCTGCCTGCCAGGCCCCTGAGAATTGCAGGGGTCCCACCTGACCTTTCTCTCTGCTGGCCCCGTCTCCCATCAGCGTGGTCACTGAGCAACATGCGGCGGCGTGTTCATGTTCACGTACAGAGGAAAGGTCTGCTCGAGGCTTAGGAGCAGACCTTTATTTAGCCCAACCCCAACTGTTGTGTGTGGAGAAGTATTGTTCCTGGACACAGTCATCTGGGCTCAGAAGTGTGGCCCCTTGGCCAGGGTCCCAGCCTGGGCAGCCATGCTGGGAAATGGGTGCCTAAACCAGCCGCTTCTGGGTCAGTCCTCGCAACAGCCTTCCCTGCGTGTAACGGTGGGAGCTAGGTGGGCTCCTCTGCAGTTAGTGCAAACCTCATATCTTTTCCATCTGGCTTAACGAGACACACCAGGGTTGGCCCAGCTCTGGGTAAGAAGAGCGTGAGAAGGGCGAGGGGTTACTTGGCGAGCGGATAGCACGCGTCCCAAGTGACTTGGCAGAAGGTTTTGTAGAGGGCAGAGAATTTCAGGAAAGAAACTCGGTAGCCTAATGTTGTCATCTCTTTAATTAAAATATATATATATATAATTATATAGATAATGGGATAAATAATTTAAAGTAGTGGCCACTACCACCAGCTGCATCTGGTTTTATGTACTCACAATCCTTGCCTATGAGCTCAGATCTTTTCACATTTCACAGCATAATCATGGAGTGCGCACCATTTTAGATTCTGATTTTATTTATAGTGTGATCTTTTGAGAAATGTCTCTAAGTAATCATCAGAATGAGAATTCCCAAGTGCTCCTGGTCTAAAGACACGGCTGATGCGCTCAGGACTGCACCCTGCTCCTTGAGGGGCTGTGTCTGCTACAGCCACTGCAGGACCCAGCCTGTGGCCACCTTGGGCGTGCTGTGGGAGGAGGAACGCTCGTTATTAAATGCGCATTGAGGAATGATGACTTCTGTTTGTGGTGTTCACCCACCCAGCTATTTTTCATAGCTCAGCGTTTGATCCTGGCTGTAACTAAGCTGAGGCTGCTCTGAGACCCTCCCCCGCCACCCCAGCTGCCCAGAGAACCTGAGCCCTGACTCTGCCCACGTGTGCAGCCAGGGCCAGCTCAGACCCCATCCCCGCAGCGCAGCACTCACTGGGTGATTCTGGGAGTGCAGGAATGTGCCACTGGCTGGACAAAGCAGCCAGCAGGAGAGCGCCGGCAGCGAGGCAGGTGGAGAGCGGATGCGGCGGCAGCTGCACGCTCGGTCCGGCTCAAGGCCTCGGCCAGGCAGCACGGCCTTGGCTTGATGCTTGGCTCGGCTATGCATAAAGTTTGGCATTAGGCACAATGTGATGGCAGACATCTGAGAAAAATGAGAAGTAGAAAGGCCACTAATGAGGTTTGCCTGTGCTCGTTGGAAGATTTGAATGGATGCTATTAAAGAATTGTGTTGCTGCCTGGATGAATGAGCCTGCAGAGAGTTTGTGAGGGAAGGAAGAAAAATATGAGAAATAGCTTGACCCGATGAAGGGAGCTCTGTGACCTAGGGAGGGGGAAGGCCACTGTGTCCCCACGCTATGAGAGGCTGCGCTCCTGGGGTCCAGGGGCTCCCGAATGAGCTCAGCCTTTTCCCGAGCAGCTTGGGGAATAAGACAGATTTGGCAGGCAGCAGGGCTCTCTCTGCGACCTTGAGAAAGCAGCTGGGCTCTCTGGGCCCCGGGCTCCTCACCTGCGGCGTCTGAGGGTTGGACCAGAGGGCGCTGTTCATGCCCAGCTCCATCTAGAGCAAGCCCAGCTGTGGAGGCATCCAGAAGTGGGTGCAGCTGTGGCGGTGCATGGGGGCGCCTCCTCCTCCAGGCGTCTGTACCTAATGGCCAGCGTGCCATGTGTCTGTTCCCTGCCTCTCCAGCTCTTTACTAAAGCCCACCCGGCCAGGACCTCGGCAGGGAAGCCTCTCCCTTCAAAGGACGCCTCCGCGCCTCCCGGCCCGCCCGGGCCCCCGCAGCCTTTCGTCTACAGCCTGCAGTCGCTGAGGCCCTCCCAGGTCACAGTCAAAGGTGACTACTGGCCCTGCCTTGTTTGGTGCCCTGTCCCAGGGTTGTCCCTTCAGTGACTGGGCTCCGCTGGAGGCCCAAGGGTATAGATCTTGACAAAATACTGGGGTCCGACTTTGAATGGCTGTGTCTGCAGTCACGGTGGGGTTCTGGGGAGGCCTCGCCCTGGGAACGTTGTGGACCTGCCCCGACTGTGCCCTGACTTCTAAAGACGCACGTGTCTGTCTGTCCCGGACACACACACCTTCCTCTCCTCTGAAGACGGGGGGATGCCCCAAGTGCCCCCAGGAGGGTTGCAGCCTCTGCCCCTTGGTCGCTGTTGCCCCTGGGCATGCAGATGGCGCACGGCCAGTAGCCAAGAGCATGTGTCCTTGGGCAGGTGGCCCAGGTGTGAGCCCCGGCCTGCTGCTCCTGGATGTGAGGCCTCATGGCTCCTCTGGGGGCTCTGGGGACCTGAATAGGGTGGCTGTGTGCCCTCAGCGAGAGCCACGCCCAGTGCCAGCACGTTGGTGATGTCTCTGTCATGTTGGTGACTATTAGTCCCTCTCCACTGACTGTGGGGTGGTGGCTGTGCCGCCCCCGCCCGGGACGGGCGCCGCTGTGGGGAAATCCCGCTCCGAGGCACATTGTGTAAAGCCAGCTTTGTTGGAGTTTTGTAGGCATGCCCTTTTCCCCCTTGAAATCCAAGAACAGTGTCCTTGGCACACTCAGCCCTGGCAGATATGGTGCCGGCTGCTCTCAGCTCTGGGGACGAGGCCAGGGGACCTCCTGCCACATTTAAGTCTCTGGACAGTCAGGCACGGCCCCTGCCATCCCTGAGAGGGGCCACAGGGTGCAAACCACATCAACAAGTGGGAGAGAACAAATCTCAAACAGGCTGGGAGACCCACATGGAATTCACCAGAACCCTGGTCCTGGGGGGCATTCCCCAGACTCAGTTTCCTCATTTGTACATAAGGTGGGGAAGGAAATAGCCATGTCCTCAGGCTTATTGTGACAATACTGTGAAGTGGCATGTGTCCCATGGGCCGGCACCGAGCCAGCGCTCGGGCAGAGCCTCTGAGCATATGCTGGGCCTGGCCGCACTGGGTCAGGGCCACTGCTGCCCCGGCCCTTCCCTCCGTCATGGAGTCTCTGCCTCCTGGGCGCTAGGGGTCAGGGAGAGGGCCATTAGCCGTTCACCCGGCACAGGGCAGGGGTGCAGCCCGTGGGAGGGAGGCAAGCCCACCCTGTGGTGGGTGTGGTGCGCAGTCTCAGAAACGCCACACGCCCACGGGGAGCTGTTCTCTCCACTCACAGGAGGGGTTGAGGTGCGGAGGTGGGGTGACCTGCCCAGGATGACCAGGGCTGCAGTACAGTCTGGGCAGCTCTGGATCCCGTGCTCTGAGCTAATCCCAGCTGGAGCTGGGGCAGGCCAGGAGCCGCAGTGGTGGCGGGGTGCAGGAAGGGCAGAGTCCCCCAGCCCCTACGGCTTGGTGCCGCTGTCCCACAGGCAGCCTCAGCTCCTCCTCTCCTGGAGACACTGGAGGCCTGTGTGCCCGCACAGCTGACCGGCGTGCCCGAGTCAGAGGAGCCAGGCGCTCAGCTGCGGCCACGTGCCCCGTCCAGCCGCCGTGCCTGCCTGTGGCCCCGCTCTCTGGGCCCAGCTGACACGGGTGCTGTCTGGAGCATGAGTTCGCCACACTGACTGGGGGGCAGATATGTACCTTTTTTCTCTAGGCTCGGAGTCCCCCAAAGGGGCCATTGGCCACATTGTCCCTACTGAGAAGACCATTCTGGCCGTGGAGAGGAACAAAGTGCTGCTGCCTCCTCTCTGGAGCAGAACCTTCAGCTGGGGCTTCGACGACTTCAGCTGCTGCCTGGGGAACTACGGCTCTGACAAGGTGAGCTGGCCACGGGGCCTTGGCCTTCCTCCTGCTGAGGGCAGAAGTGGTCCGGACGTCCGTGAGCCCGAAGCAGGGATGGCTGCCCATGCCCCACTGCCCCACGATGCGAGTCCCAGCCTGAGCAGAGACACTCATGGGCCAGCCTCAAACTCCTGTTCCAAAGAGCCAAGCTTGCAAATTAGCAGTGAGTGCTGTCATCTCCAGAGCAGAGGCTGTCTGTCACCTGGCTACATCAAGCCCACCCAGACTCATGCAGAGTCCAAGTGGGACATACTGGGGCTCCTCCTGGACCGGCCATGGTAAAACTCGGAGGACACAGGCTGAGCATTCAGATGCCACCAGGAGCAGCCCCCATAGGCCATTCAGTGTCTCTGCTATCTGGGTGTGGCCCTGCCATCCTCCAGCCCCAGGCCTGCCCTGGCAACCCCCCACCATCCCACAGCCCTTCAATCCCCAACCGTCCGAGCTCGCTCCCAGCCCTCTGTGGCCTCACATGCCCCTCCCCACAGCCATCCGGACCACCCCAGGCTGAGCCACCGCCTCCTGGTGCCAGGAGGGTCTTCCAGTGTCCCTCACTGTTAGGCTCTGCTCACTTGTCCCTCCCCCCCTGCTGGAGTGGGAGCTCCTCCTTGGGGACAGGCTGGGGTGGCCTGGATGTCATCACCAGGGCCCGGCTCCCAAGCATGGGACATGTCCCCAGTTTCCAAGGCCCCCAGACTGACTCACATCCCCGCCCTGACCTGTCACTCTGTCCCGGGCTCCTGGCCTCCACTGGCCCCATACCCATGCTCCTGCCCACCGTCTCCACAGATCCTGATGACATTTGAGGACCTGGCTGCCTGGGGCCGTTGTCTGTGTGCCGTGTGCCCATCTCCCACGACGATCGTCACCTCTGGTGACAGCACCGTGGTGTGTGTGTGGGAGCTCAGCATGACCAAAGGCCACCCGAGAGGCTTGCGCCTCAGGCAGGTATGTACCTCAGGCAGGGACGGCCCCTCAGGCAGACGGGCACCTTGGCAGGGGAGGTGCCTGGACACGCCCTGACCCCTGCTCCCCAGGGCCGCCCTCCCTCAGGGTCCAGGAAGCACACGGGGAGCCGCAGAGGGCTCTGTTCCCGTAGGTGGGTTTGATGAACACACAGGTGGGGCCCCGTGGAGGCCACACCGGGCCACACAGCTACTTCCACACACACTGCCGCTCCAGCGAAATCGGTTTCTGTGCACCAAATAATGTTTTTTGAGCATTTGCCCCAGGCTGGCCATTACGCCAAGCACTTTCATGTGGCCTTCTCATTTGACCTTCTCGACACCCCTGAAAAATAGGTACCATTATTATCCCCACTTTATGGGTGAAAAAAATTAAGGAGCAAGGACATTCAGTCCAGTCAGAGACCCAGTGAATGGGAGGTTGTCCCAGAAGGGACACGCCGAGGCAGGAGAAGGAGCAGCAGGCCAGAGGCAGAGAGCCCGGCCCGGGCCGGCTGCCGTCCCACAGTGCGCCGTGGGCTCACGCTGCGAACACCAGGGCCCTCTGTGCACGAATTGCAATCTTGTAAAGAAGTGCTGTATTCCACTTCCAGATGAGGAAACCGAGGCTAGCACGGCTGCGTTTGCATTTGAACCCCACTTTGCCTGACTCTAAACCCCAGAATTTCACTAGGGGACACTTCCAACTCTAAAATCCATTCATTTACACATCTGTCTTTTAGTGAGCCATAGAGCCTCAAAGTAACAAAACCCACAGTATACCATGCAAAACTCGCCACTGACCAGACTCCCTAATCTGAACACGTTGCCCTGGAACTGATCCAGGATTTCTCGGGACAGTTTCCAAGCCACTTGTGTTTCACCAGAGCCTGCCTTGTCCCCTGGTGCACCCCCGGGGCACAGAGGGTGAAGGGTAGCACTCAGCACACAGCAAGCATGCAGCAAAGGGGCGCCTGGGGCAGGCACAGGGGGCTGGTGGGTCTGCAGGGCCAGCAGCACCTGCGAGAGGCAGCGCGGAGGCGACACGCAGGTAACCTTCATGGGCTTTCTGAGGAAATCCCGAAGCAGCCTGAGTCCTCCCTCCTTCCCACACGTCCAGGCTGCTCCTGGAGGTTTCCTGCCTCCTCCTTCTTGACTGCTGCTGTCGGGGCCTGGGTTTGTTCCTGACCTAAGTAGAGAGACTGGAGATGAAGGCTGGAGTGTCCCCTCTCCCCGGCATCGCCGATGCCCACATACACGGCTCACTCCAGTGTGACCCAGGAGCTGGCCTTGTGGCGCCGGGCAACTCTGTCCCCGCCTCTGCGCCAAGCTCCTATTTAGCAGTGGAGACACACCATAAAAACCCAGTATCGACGCCATAAAAATGTGACTTATCATCCTCTCCTAGGTCCAAATCAAGAGAAAAAGATATGGGGAATCCCACACGCACTTGTCTCCTAGGGGAAACAAGACACTCCATCATTTTCCTGTAAAGACTGCCGTAGCCTTGAGAGTCCTCACCAAAGGCTGCTACGCCCTTGACTTGTAGACGGGGAAGTCTTCATTAAATACCTTCATAAACAGTTTTAATAGCATTTTAGTTTTAAAGATATTATAACATTAGAGGATAATTTCAAATTCATTTCAAAGATTCTCTGCAATTCCTATAAAAGCTTTCATTGTTGCATACTACCATCCCCAGATATACATATTTACATCTTCCTTACCATTGTATAAATATCTTTATTCTATTTTCACCCAGCCTGTCAAATGGCTTCCATTTTTCTACAGTCTCTTTACTTTACATTGTAATTGTTCCGTATTATTCCACCTCCATAACACTAAGTTTCAATTGTCAGTATGTCCATGCACCACAGTTCAATAAGCCATTTCTTCTGAAACTAGACAATTAAGTTGTTTGCAGGTTTGAACTATTTTAAGTAGTGCTGCAGGACACATCTTGTGTAGACCGCTGTTTGCTTCTGATGTGTCTCCTCAATGGTACATTCGAGGAGTGGAATTACTGAGCAGTGACATGATGCATTCTAAACGGTTGCATGGCTGTGCAGAGCCACCGACAATTAATTAAGAGTACCCATCTCACCACAAGGTAACCAGCGTGGGGAATTATTTTCAGGGGAGGTTTTATTTTACTTATTTTTTGCTATATTAGTTAGGTATAAGATGATATGATAAAGTTATTTTAATTGGTCTCGTAGAGAAGTATTCTATTATTCTGAGAAAGCAAAAGAGCTCCTTGAGAGCACATTTAAAACTGTTCTCTCCTTCCTCGAGTTCCCTGATTTTGCGGATGGTGGGCACCAGATACCTCCTGGTGCTGGTGTTTTCCAACTGCTGGAAGGCCCCAGACCTTACCAAGGGGCAGCACCATGGACACAGGCTGTCCCTGCAGAGAGAAACTCAATTCCAGTAAGGAACAACATGTGTTGGCACTCAGGCTCAGAGCTCCTCTCTCCGCATCCTTAGCTCTTAGACCTGCATCCTCTTCCCGGCACTTTTTGGAGTCACTGTGTCCCTGAGGTTAGAACTTAGCTACTAGACCCGGTTCACTCTGGGCAGAGAATCCGAAAGTTCCTGTCAGATCCCTGCCTTCCTCCATTCATTCAGGCAGTTTCCATTTCCCAGGGTGACCCAAATCTTCCGTGGGTCACACCCAGAAACTTGCCAGCACCATCTGGTTGCTGTCGCGTTAGGATCCATTGAGGACAAACGGGAGCCTGTGGCAGGACTTTTAATTGCTGTGACCAGGCAAAGTGACAGCTTTGAAAAATGACACTCAGCCTCATTGACCCAAATGAGTGAGCAGTGTCTGTGCTGAGAGTAGTTGGCCACTCAGTAAGCTAGGCAGCTCATGCCCCAGAACGCCACCGCCACACCCCTCTGGCTGATTCCAGAGGTGGCCGCACATGTGAGCACAGAGGACCTCGGCGGGGCTTACTGGCAGCCTCTGGAGGCCGTGATAGAATCCACACCTCGGCAGCTGCAGCAGGCCCGGGCTGCCAGCGTGCCGGGTGGGCTGCCTTGGCCCCTGGGGAATGTGTCCAGAGAGAGCAAGGCCTCTGGCCAGATCTGGACACACAGCCATGGCTAGTCAGGCCAGGCCCCAAGTCCCCTGTGGGATGTGAGCCAGTTGAACGGACTTGGGGAGTCCCATCTTCTTAATGGTGACCTGGCCTCCCTCCTTCCCAGTTCAGTTCAGGGCTCGCACGCCCGAGCCCTCGCCCTGATGGCCGCCCACCTTGAGCACACAGGAGAAGGTCCCGGAGGGCTTGCGGAAACCCGGATCTAGGGACCCTACCCTTAGAGTCTCTGACTCAGTAGGACCCAGGCATTTGTACCCTAACAAACTCTGTGGCGCCGCCGAGGCACTAGCCCAGACTCCACAGGTCGCCAGCAGCACCTTTGCAGGTTGACGCAGGAGCACGAAGGCCCTGAACGCTGCCGGGCTCTGTGGCTTGTGGCAAAGGGCCTGTCGGCTCTTCGCAGCAGAGCCCCAAGCCCAGGAAAGGGACTCAGCTCAGAGGCCAGCCGTGGACACACCTGTGCACACCCCCAGCCCCGAAGCCCACAGACCTGGGAGCCACTGACTCTGTGTCTCCCGTTTCCTCATCTGGGGACCAGCAGCAAAAGGGGAGGTGGGCAATCTCCTCCCAGGTAGCTGGATTGAGGGTCCCTCCCGTACCCGCTGGTCTGTCCCCTGTCCCCAGGCCTTGTATGGACACACACAGGCTGTCACGTGCCTGGCGGCATCGGTGCCCTACAGCCTCCTGGTGAGCGGCTCCCAGGACAGCACCTGCATCCTGTGGGACCTGGACCACCTCACCCACGTGACCCGCCTGCCTGCACACAGGGAGGGCATCTCAGCCATTGCCATCAGCGACGTCTCGGTGAGGCTTCTGCCTGTCGATGTCTGTGTCCTCGCGTCTGTGAGCCTGTACAGTAGTACAGTGGGCGACACCCGCAGGAAATCCCGGGGCAGAGAGGTGCTGACCAACCCGGCTAGCTGGGGGTGCACATGTGTGTGACAGCCACTAGATCAGCGCATGCAGCATCTGGGGCTGGCTTTAATTTGTGCTTCTTTACCTTTCTCCCTCGGGGCTGGGGGCAATGGCAGGTGTCTGTTCTGGCCGGGTCACCAGGGAGTTGGGCGGGAAGGTGTGCCTTTGGTGAGGGGTCTGGTGGGGTGGACGATATAGATCCTTAACTGCAAGTTAGTGTCGACTTGGCAGGCATCTCTGCTGTCCCTCCATGCTGGCTAACAAAGATGAGTGGGAGAGTTAGAGAAATATGTATCGATCTTTATATTGCCATGGAGTTTCTTCCAGGCTGGAAGCCCATCATGGCATATGGGCTTCCCTGGGCCCGGAGCATGAATAAAGTGGGCAGAGAGCTCATAGGAGGAGGGGGAGATGATGGAGGGGCCTCCTGGTGTCACTTTTTGCTGAAAGTGGTGCTCCAGGTAGGCTCAAATTCAGAGAGCAGGTTAGACGGATAGATGTGGGATGAATGGATGGGTGGAGGGATGGGTGGATGAATGAAAGGATGGACATATGGGTGAATAGCTGGGCAGATAGAGGGATGAGTAAGTGGATGGTGGGTGAGTGGATAGATGGGCTGATTTATTAGAGAAGGCACCAAGCCCTGATCCGGGAGAACATAAAACCCATAAGCAATTGTGTCCCCAGAGCCCAGAGAAGACTGGCACCAGGACAAGTTGTCCTGGAGTCAATTGATTTCAGTCTGTGTTTGCTAGGCCCAGTGCTGGGTGCTGGGCAGAGATGCCGTGGACATGGCTCCTGGCATCGGACAGACCATCCCTAGCCATTCGGGAAGTTCCACAGTGGAGCCCTGCCCAGGGGGTTGTGGAGGGGCACTGAGCTCCCCACACCCCTTCTGTGGTTAGGACAAGGCTCACTGACAGCAGCCACTAGCAGGACCTGAGGAGCAGAGGCTCTGGTGTGAGATTCAGGACATGCGGTGGGAGCTCCTCCTCAGAAATTCCCTCAGGGGGCATTGCACAGGTATATGAGCCATGTCCCATCATTTGGACCTTTGTACCCTGCCTTCTACCAGGTGACATCCAAAACTTCTTCATAGAGCAGGGCTGGCAAACCAAGTGTCGATCCCATGTCCAGAGCCAGGTGTGGTCTTCAGGCTGGGTCTTCCATGGCAGGCCAGGGAGTGGGGTCTGGAGGAGCCCGCAGTGTGAGCCAGTCAGCACCTGCCAGGATGCATCTGCCAGAAGGCGGTATCTAAGCATAGGATCACAATGTGCAAAGAGCTGAGAATTTAGAGTACTGTGAAGACATAGCAGGCCTGTGAGTCCACCAGAGAGAAGTGGTGCCTTGGGGTCTTGGGGTCCCTTGGTTGGTCTTTAGAAAACGGCAGGTCGGGGTGCTTGGGTATGCAAACTGGGTGGCTAAGCAAGTGGAAGATGGGCAGGCAGCAGTGCCAGCTTAGAGTGACGCCAGCTCTCGCTGCTGCAGGGCACCATTGTCTCCTGTGCGGGAGCCCACTTATCCCTGTGGGATGTCAATGGACAGCCCCTGGCCAGTATCACCACAGCCTGGGGCCCAGAAGGAGCCATAACCTGCTGCTGCATGATGGAGGGTCTGGCATGGGACACAAGCCATGTTGTCATCACCGGGAGTAAAGACGGCATGGTCCGGGTAGGTGTCTCGGGCAGAATGGGAACATGGCATGGGAAAGGTGTTTGTCTCTAGTCTGCTCACTTCCTCCAAAGGTCCACATCTGCAGGTTGCAGTTGAGACCATTCCAGACCAGATACCCACAGCAAGTGAAGGGAAAGGCAAGGCTATTTCCAGGCAAAAAGTATTTAATAAATAAATGAAATTATACATATGATACTACACACACATGAATAAACACTGTTACAAGATGTAAATGCTGATTGGTCAAATGCAAAAGATCATATCCTAATGCTGAAAAGAGATATCATCCATTCAATCCAAACTTGCCCACTCATGCATCCATCCAGTAATCTATCTACCTACCTACCCAACTGTTTATCTCTCCACCCATCCATTCATCCATCCATCCATCTTTCCAACCAACCACTCACCTATCCATCCATCTATCCATCCATGCATCTACCCACTCACCCATTCACTCACCTATCCATTCTATCCATCCATTCGCCCACCCATGCATGCATCTATTCTTCTATTCTTCCATCCATCCACCCACACACCCATTTGTCCCTCTAACTGTCCGTCCACCTATCCGGGAGTCACTGAACTCTGGCTCCATGCCAGGCACTCATACATGCCACTGCAGATACAGTGATTAGTGAAAAATGGGCCCTTTTTGTCAAGATGCTCACATTCTAGAAGAGGAGGCAAAGAGAAAAAGGTCCATGCGTGGTCCGTGCCATAGTTGAGATGATCAAAGAGTGCCATGGACTTTTGAGAAGAGCCATGAGGAGGAGGGAGCTTCAGAAATACAAGAAGAGAAGGAAACATTAAGGTCAAGAGATAAAATTGGGAGAAAAGGGCATAAGCAACTTCTCTGAGACTGACAAGAAAGAGGAAGGAATGAATGAAGATAAGTCATAATTAAGAGGCTTACTCAAGATAAGCAGCAATCTAATTTCACGATGTATGAAAGGAAATATCAATTAACTATCACAAGGTATTGCAGAAAATGCCCATTGAATTCCGCAAACATGCATGAGAGCTTGCTGTGTGCCAGCGTGGCTACAACCTAGCCTTGCCCCGCATGGCCGTCCTGCTCACAGTCTCACGTTGCCTTGGCCGTGGTGCTTCAGGAAGCAGCGTGGAGTGCCATGGCGGGGCACAAGGAAGCATGCTTTTCTTTCCAACAGGGAGACTTGGGGAGGTGCATTCCAGCGGGGTCCTGCGCATGAGGAAAAGTCAGGGTGTGTGGAGAAGCCACGTGGGCTGAGGGGCCAGCGTGAGGGCACAGGAGAGCCAGGGCTGGGGAGGCCCCCACAAGTCCACTTGGGGGCCCCATCTGTGGCCTGTGGGGACACAGGGTCGCTGCAGAGAGCACAGCATCCTGGCTGGCTGGAACGTGCGGAGGTCACTGAGGCCTGGCTCGGTGTCTGAGGGCCGCACCTGCAGCTCGGCCCATGGAGCCTGGCGTGGCGCAGCAGGTGCGTTTCTTCCCTGGGCGCGGCCTGCGCAGAGCTCACAGAGCCGTCCGGTGGAGGTGGGTCCCGCCTTCGGCAACACGGAGTCCAGGCCCAGCGAGTGAGAAGCCCTTACGGTCAGCCCAGGGGCCCCCTTAGGGCCCAGAGCCAGACACGGCGCAGGGCAGCTCGGCCCCGCGGTGTGGGCTAAGTAAAAGGTGATCAACCGGCTACAGAGTTGCATCCCTGCAGGTAAGGGGTTGGGGAGAGACGTGCTCGGGGACACAGGCAGAAGTGGACACATCCAAGCTGCACTGTGATCAGCCAAACCTCCACTCGGGAAGCTAACCCTAAATAGCCTTTCTTCTGACACTGAATTAACATCAGAAGGGGTGGGGTCCAGGCTCCCACCCCTTCCCTGAGGGCCCTCAGGTGTGAGGGAGTGCAACGGGCCGCCCTGAGCCCGTAGACAGGATCACTTCCCCAGCCCATGACAGTTACTCTTTTCTGGGCAGATCTGGAAGACTGAAGACGTGAAGATGTCCACTCCTGGGCACCCGGCAGCAGAGGAGCCCTCAGCTCAGCCTCCGAGTCCAAGAGGTACCTGCTCTGCAGGGATGTGGCCCTTGCCCTGCCCTGCCCACACCCCGCCCGGCCCCTGCCTGGACCCAAGGACTGCAGCTCTGCCCCGGTCATCCACTGAGGCTCTGGGGCTTGCTTCCAGGTTTGGGGGGAATGAGAGGACAGCCTGGCTACTGCCAGCTGCTCATGGGTTGTGAGGCAACATGGGGATGCCTTCTCAAGTCCTGGCCTCGTCGCCGCAGGCCCAGCAAGGCCGGGAATGCTCCTGGACATGCGGACGGTGGCATGGTGGTTGTCAGGAGTTCCAAGCCTCGGGAGGGGAAACACACCTTGCCAAGCGTGGTTTGATGCTCTCCATGTGCCTGCATGCCTGTTGGTGCCAAACTGCCCAGCCCAGGGCCTGGACCCAGCTGGCTACTTGCCTGGACAGGAGCACAGGAGGGGCCCCTTCCCCAGGGGCGAAGATGTGGCTCCATCATGTCCCGGTGCCCTGTGGGCCCTGACTCACCCCCCAGCTCCCATGGCAAGTTTCTCCAAGTGGATCTGGGGCTCCTCTGCGTCAGCATTGCCCGGGGGTTATTAAAAGTGCAGGCCCTGGGCCCCGGTCCTCCGCCCAGCCCACTGGAAGGGATCTGGAGCTGTTGGAATTTATGTGTCCCACAAGTCCCCGGGTGAGCCTCAGTGTGTGCCAAAGTAACAGAACTGCCATTCTGGAGCGAAGCCCTCTTTGGGTTGTGGCAGGTGAAACTGAAGTAAGAAAGTCTATTCTGTCCTCTGCCGTCACAGCCATGGCCACCACTGTGGCCACATTCTAGAGCACAATGGCGAGAGCAACGTGAGCAGGCGCCACTGTAAACATCACCCTGCATTCTCTTGTTTTTTGTGGCACCCTGTGCAGTAGGTGTCACTAAGGCTCCCATGTGAGAGTGATAATGGACTGAGGCTCAGAGAGGTTCAGGGCCTTGCTCAAAGTCACCCAGCAAGCAGATCATTATTCTCACTTCTGCTGCCACAGCAGCCACAGCCTCTGCAGGTGGCCTTGACCACAGACGCTGCCACGTAACCACCATCACCAACCCCGCAATGAACACAGGCGCAAACCTCCCACCAGAGCTGTCGGCTTGCAATGTCCACAACAGCTGTCCGACCCCGTCAGCACCTCCTCCAGTGTGGCCAGCCTTCCCTCTCAGTTCGGTCTGCATTGAAGACTCCAGCCCAGAACTGGGACCTCTTTCTTGGGTTCCAGGAGCAAAGGAAACACCTAGCTCTGTCCCAGCAACTGCTCTGGCCCTCAGTTTCCCTCCTGTCAAATGGGGGTCTTTCCTGTAAGTCCCCCTAACTTGTGGAGGGCTGATGTAGGGAAAATAATAGCCACGGACAAGAAACTGCTCCACAAATGCAGGATATCATTGTCATTTTCAGACTTAAAAGGCTTCTTCTCTTCAGAGCATCTTATTGCATCAGGGAACTCACCAAAGGGCCTCAGGCTGAGAGGGAGCCCCAGGTCCGCATCCTTCCTCTGCCATCTGTCCTGACCTTAGGTCACTGCTGCCCCACTGAATTGACTGCCAAGGTTGTGGTTAGAATTCAAGAGACAATTGGGATGAAATGACAGGATGGCACAGACATATTCAGAAAAAATCAGGGTGGGCCATAGTTTAGAATTAACAAATTCAGGTGCAGGTTTACAAACCTAACCCGCTGGAGGTCTTAATGAGGAAGCATGTTGTTCTTATAATATGTTTTGCTGGAAAGGGACCAGTATTGGGCATGACACATAGATATTTGCACGTGTGTCCTCTTGGAGTGTGTATTACTGCATCCCTCGGCTGTCTTAAGGGGCAAGAAAAGAGATCTTTCAAGATATTAAGGGTACTGCATTTGTGGGCAGATGTAATCTAATTTCTGCCTGGAATTCATTTATTTGCCATTTGCAGCAAGGACCAACCCAGCTGAGTACAATTTATTTCAGGGACCACCCCAAAGATTTGGACTTAATCTGGTACCTAAAAAGTCCTCAGGAGAACCTTATTGTTTGGACTTCTGCACAAATTTATAAATCCTGGTGTGCGTCAAGGCAGTTTCCCTCCCTTGGGCCCCTCACACGTTTCCTGGGGCTCCGGCCTGTCTGCACACACTGGTGACACCCGGGATAGCCTCGACTACAGCATCGTTCCTGCCCCAAATCCAGTGAAGTCGCCTTGCAGGGAGGTACCTGGCTGGCGCCTCTCAATCTTACCCTTCTCGTTGAAGGAATTACTGTCTGTCCCCAAATGCAGTCATTAAAATGAGTGAAGTAACAATCATTGAGTTATATTTTTTGAAAAAAACGTTCTCAGCATTTAATTATTGGTTGTGGCGTAAGAGGATTTAGATAAGTTGATAATGCCAACTTTATGTAATTTATTTTTACTAGGCAATTATGGCTGCATTACATCCTGGCAGCAAGGTATTGTGGGGCATCTTATTAAGCATAAAGCCAGTAAACACTGATGAACAATTTTGCTGAACTAGGCATGCAATTTAGAAAGCAATAATACACAAATCCAATTTGGTGCACAATGGATACCGCGGCACGTCAGCACATGTAACTATCACAGCCTGCAAATTAAATTGGGACGGCCCTTTTTGCAACAGCACAGGCCAAGATTAAATATATTTTCCCCCTCAATTTAACAAGTTGCTGACCACAAATATAAATATGTGCGCATGTGTTTGTGGCCCCGTGTGTGGATGCACAGGTGAGCGAGTGTGAAGCCACTGGGGTGCTCTAACTACTCTCTCGAACGCTCCCCACAGGTCACAAGTGGGAGAAGAACCTTGCCCTGAGCCGAGAGCTGGATGTCAGCGTTGCTTTGACAGGGAAGCCCAGCAAGACCAGCCCTGCCGTGACAGCGCTGGCCGTGTCCAGGTAAGCACGGCCGTTCCTCCAGGTCTCCAGCAGAGGGCACTGCGGCTACCCCCAAGGAAAGTCCCAGCGGCTCTGGGCTCAGGTGCCTCATTACAGGGACCAAGTGGCCCACGCTGCACAGGAGGCAGGCAGTGTGGCCTTGTAGGGCCCTAGGAAAGGCTTTTGGGGTTTTTCTTGTTTGTTTTTAACTCACACATGCTCTTGCTCTCTTGCTCTTGAATGTCCACGAATGCATAAAGAAATCCAAAAGGTAGAAGTATATTTTTTGTAATTTTATCCTAAAGAGACCCTTTTCCCCGAGTTCCACTGTGATTGTAACTTGGTATGATGAGTACCCTACATGAACAGAAAACGCCTTCTGAGGGCCCTCAGCCCACGCAGCACAGCCACGTGTCGGGCCCCACGCTCAATACCCAGCACTGGATCTGTCACAGGGCGCCAGGGGAAGTAGTTCCCGTCACTAGCCCCATTCTGCACACCAGGAGGTACAGTCTCAGGAGGCTGCTGACCTCAGGGCTGGGGACATCCGCCCTCACTGGCCTGCCCGGACTGTTCCGCATCCCTGCGGGTTGGAGCTCAGCAGTGTTCTAGATGCCAGGCAGAGGCAGGGTGGGTAGGGTAGGCATGGGGATAGGGAAGGAGAGGCCACAGCCACATTCTTTGCTGGAGAACTTGCCGTTTGTTCTGCCTGGGCCTGGCTACGTGTCCCACGGGCCAGGAGGCTTACCTGGAGACACTGGAGAGAGAGGCAGGACCTCACCTGCTTCCTGGGGCCTCGGCATCTAAAATCCACCTGCCTCGTTAATAAAATCAAGCTCAGATGGGCACAGGGAGACGTGGGGAGGCTCAGCTCCTTAGCTTCGCCGCCGCTTCCAGAGATCGCCCCTCTGGAGCCAGTGCGGATCCTAATGCTCCCCAAATGTCTCCACATCCTGCAGAGCCCTCAGCACTCTGGGGGCCACAACCCTTGTTGCCCAGGAGCCCTCGACCCCACCTGCCACCCCCACCCAGACAAAACATTCTGCGTCTCTCCCACTCCCTCCGGGCCTGGCCTGACCCCTGACCCCGCGCTGCCGCTCCCCGCGTGGCACTGGCAGGCTGTCCGCTGACACTCTTGCCTTTTCTTCTCTTCCCAAGAAACCAGACCAAACTCCTGGTGGGCGACGAGAAGGGGAGAATATTCTGCTGGTCTGCAGACTGCTAGCGGGAAGAGGCCACAGCAGCGCCAGGTGGCAGAGGTGAGGCAGGGCCCGGGCTCTGTCCCAGAGGAAACCACGCGCCTGCCCTGCCCACGGCCTCCAAGGAGGTGCCTCTGGCACTCGGAGCTCCGACCCACCCCTCTCCGTGGCCTCCGCACGTCCAGGAAAGGACACGCGCACCTCTGCGGTGCACAAGCAGCGCTGGAGCCGCCACTCGGCGACGCCACGCTGCGCGGGAGTTACAGCCTCACCTCGTCCAGGGACGTTGCACTGAAGAGAAATGGGGTCACTTGAGACCAGTGGAAAATATTGTGTTGTCTTTATTTTATTAAAGCAACTATTTTCCAAATGCAAAAGGATTCTTGAGTTTTAAATTGCCGCTCTTTTCTTCCTGCTTGGACACTGGCTCTGCCCCTCGCCTGGCACGTGGGGTCCTGGGCAGCGGCGGCCCCTGCTGGGGAGGCCTGTCTCTGCGGCTGAGCTTCAGGACCCGTGTGAGAGTTGTCACACGCAGGGAGCTGGGCCTAGGCAGTGCACCCTCCAGGCACGCCGCCCGTCTCCGGGGCCCACAGCCGGTGGTGGCTTGGCAGGCCCTGGCCTGCAAGCTCTTCCCGGGGCTCCAGCGCATGTGCTGATTTTGAGCTGTAGCTCATCCTGGGGAAATCGAAACTGCAGTGTGATGTTCGTTCTGCATCTGAAAATGCATGGTGGGCAGGGTAGTCACTCGCGCCACTCTGAGGAATTTCAGCACCTTGTAATGCCTCGGTCACTCTTGAATCAGTCATTGGGCATCTAAGGAACCACCCTCGCTCTAAGGTCTCCTCCTCACCTCAAGACTTTCAGTGCTCCTCAAAAGAAAATCCACCTGCCTCTTTAATAAAATCAAGCTGAGGTGGGCACAGGGAGACGTGGGGAGGCTCAGCTCGTTAGCTTTGCCCGTCTTCCAGAAATCTCCCCTCTGGAGCCAGTGCAGATCCTAATGCTCCCCAAATGTCTCCACGTCCTGCAGAGCCCCCAGTGGGTGGCCCCACCCAATTTAGCCCAGGCTTAGGAATGGCAGGAAAATGCACTTGGTGTCTTATGGCCCAGGGTCATCTGGCCTCCTGGAGGCAATAGGACAATTAAAAGATGAATATTAAGAAAGTAGAGGTGGAGAAGATGGCGGAGGAGAAACACCGCCAGACAGAGTGTCTCTGAAGAAAAGACAGATTCTAGCAGAAATTAGAAGAAAGAAGCAAGAAGACGAGCCTACATCGGATGAGGGTCGGCAGGAGGAGTACCTGAGACCACGGGAGACTCCACGGGAGGAGGTCGCGGAGGAGAACTGGAAGCTGGGACCCCCGGAGCAGCCCGGAGACCAGCGGGAAGGGCAGGTGGATCTGCCGTTTCCCCTCCCCTGCATCCCGGACTGCTAGTGGGCTCCCCAGCAAGCGGAGGGACCTGCGGACACCAGCCCAGCGACAACCGCCGCCAGTGAGCGGTAAGCCAGTAGCGGACGCGGCACCAGGCTCCCAACTCCCTCGGGCCACCTCCGTGTGCACAGACCCGAGCCGCGCAGCACACGCCGTATTGCCTCCTCCTCCCCTCCCCCGACCCTACCCGCGGCTTCCCAGAGAGACAGAGAGACAATATAGCCACCAGCCGGAGGCACCTCCAGGGAACGGGACCTTCCCTTTTGGGGCCCTACAGCTGACTAAGGGGAACTCAGACTGTGAGCTC
>VSMD01018684.1:0-17401 GCA_008750895.1 Mirza zaza | reverse complement strand
GGGGGGACCTCATCAGCAGTCTGGGCTCAGAGGGGGATTTGATTTCAGCTGTATTAAGCATCCCCATGGGAAAGTGCTGGTCCCCGGGAGGCTGCAGGAAGTGAACTCAAGCTTGTCGATGTCCTGGGCCACAAGCCTTGTTCATGCTCTCTTCTCTGTCCCCCAAGAGACCTCATAAGGACCACAGCTAATGCCTCTCCAGCACCTGCCAGGTGCCAGGCATGGTTCTAAGTGCTCAAGATCTGCTCGTTAGCTCGTTTATACTCATTGCGGCTCGTGGGGCAGGTGTGCAGGTGAAGAAATCGAGGCACGGAGTGAGTGGTTCAGGCACTGGCCGAAGCTCCCACAGCTGGGAAGCGGCAGAGGTGAGATCCAAACCTCAGCATTCTGGCTCTGGAGTCTGTGTTCTCAGCCACGCTGTCTGACCCAGGGCTGAGGACCCATTTCTCAGATGAGGAGGCCAAGACTCTGAGAGCTGAAGCCACTTGCCTCGCATCTCAGAGCCAACAAATGAGCAGCGGGGCTGGCATTTGAGTCCAGATCTGCCCTGCCGAGAACCCCACGCTCCCTCATGGTTCAGTGAAGGCCAAGGGGAAGGGAGCGATTGTGTTCAATGGAGCAGGTGACATCAAGGAAGGCTTTCCAGAGGAGAGACGTGCCATTCAGACACTGGAGCAGGAGTCCGGAAATTTCAGCTCTCTGAAGGTTGGATGTTATGGAGAGAACGAACATAGTCGTTAGTTAGGTCGAGTAGGGTGGGTAAGAGCTTGGGCTCAGCTGCTTGGGTTCAAATCTTGGCTTTTTAACCAACTGTGTGACCTTGGGCCAGTTTCTCAACTTCTTTGTGCCTCAGTTTCATCTGTAAAAGGGGTATGATAATAACAGCTGATGCTTGTAAAGAGCTAAAGAAAATGACCTCCTTCATGGACAGAGCACCCGCTGTGTGTCCGGCTCTAAGGAGAAGCTTCAAGGCGGTGGTTCTCAAGCAGGTTTGCCCCCAGGCGGCATTTGGCAAAGTCTGGGGCGATAGGATTGTCACAACTGGGGTGGGCGCTACTGGCAGCTAGGGGCCAGGGACGCGGTGGGACGGCCCCTACAGCAGAGAATCCTCAGGCCCCGACTGCCGGTGGGGCCACGGTCGAGAATCCCCGCCCTGAATGCATTCGTCCCTTTGATCTCTGACAGCCCATCTCAGCAAAAGGTCCCATTTTGCCGATGCGGAAACTGAGGCCCAGAGAGGGGAGTGCCTGCCTGTGGGCACGCAGCCTGGCAGGGTGCTCCAGGTGTGACGAAAGCTCTCCTGGCCCTCTCAGAGCCGGACGGGCTGCCGGTGCCCTGGGAAACGGCCGCGGAAGCCCTTGTCGGCCAGTCCCCTCGTCCCTCACCTTCCCATGACTCCCGCAACTTTCTCTCTTGACAAGCTGAGCGCTGGCCCTGGGGGCCGAGGGAGGGGGCAGCGTGAAGGAACATTCTTCTCCCTTCTTTTAGCGCTTTCCTGCCCCCTGAACCCCCTCGGCCTTCTCTGGAAAGGGCCGGAACCAGCCAGCAAGAGTCGTAGTGGCCCACGGAGCACCCAGCTCCCTGTCCCGCTCCTGTCATTTCTCCTGCCGTGGCGCCTGGGCCCCCAGACCTTGGCCTGCCCGCCTGCAAAGCGGGCCTGCTCGCCGGCCGGCGTGTCCCCAGAATGACTTTCTGTGGGGTGCGGGTGGGCAGGGACGGCACCGTGAGCGCTCAAAGTCCAGCAGTGGCTTCCTGGCCGGCTGGCTCACTGCCCCGCTCCCTGGCTGTGTGACCTTGGGCAGGTTACTTAGCCTTTCTGTGCCTCGGTTCCCTCCTCTGTGAGATGAGAACACTGACAGAGCTTACCGCATGAGAATGCCGTGAAGACTGGTTCAAACACCCAGAGTACGTGGGGTACTCCAGGCACGGGACAGGCGCTGGTAGATGTTGGCGATTATATTGCTGTTTGCACTGAAATGAGCCGTGGATCTGGGTCTGGACGTGCGCTATGGGGGGGTGAGGCTTGTTCCGGTCCTCTTCGACTCCCCCCTGTCCCCACTGTGCGGACTCTTGGGTTCTCTGAGCCTCCATCTCCTCCCCGTGAAATGGAACAAAGCTCAGCTCCGGGGGGCTGCTGGGGGGATTAAATGAGATAATGCTTCCTCAGAGAAAACCTCAGTGAGGGTTCCCTTGTCATTCTTATTCTTGGCCAGAATCCCGGGCCCAGGGGCGTGAGAAGTGAGGGATGCGGACAGCCGAGGCTCCTTGTCACATGGGGCTTGGAAGTGCCACAGGCCGGGCAAGGGGCAGGGCCTGCTTCCCCAGCGAAGCCCTCCCAGGTGCAGGGTGGCCCAGGGCGCAGGTGGGATAACCGTAAGTAGTAGAGAATTGGAAACACCAAGGGGGTCACACCCCCGGTGCTGGAGAAGGAGCATAGGATATGGGCGTGGGTGACCCAGGCCAGATCCGGGTTTGGCCAAGCACTTGCTGTGTGAGTGGAAGCAAGGACTTCCCTTGCCTATCCCGTGGCCCACCCGTCTTGTGGGGTGTGGCCAGGAGCCAGGGAAACCAAGGGCTTTGCAAACTGTAAAGCACCCTGCAAACAGCAAGCGCAAGTAGGGAGCTGGCCCATCTTGCTGCCCAGTGTACCCCAATACCTGACACACACTAGGTGCTTAATCAACATGCCCTGAATGGACGTGGAATCAAAACGGCTATTTCCTCAGGGTCCCATCTATGCTGGGCTCTCCGCAAGGGATTGATGTGGCCAATACAGAAGTATTAATCAAGCACTTATAGGCACCAGCCACTATCCGGGGGACATGGCAGTGAACCCACCAGTTACGAGTCCTTACGCTTGTGGAGCTCACAGTCTAGAGGGGGAGACATAAAACAGAAAAACAAAACAAAAAACCCTAAAAAACAACTGGCTAAATAAGTAAGATCTGTAGTCTGTCACATGACAATACGTGCCATTGAGAACAAAACTGGAGCGGAGGGGCAGGGAGGAGGGGATAGGGGTGCCATTTCAGAGTCAGGAAGGTTTCGTCAGAAAGGGGGCGTGGGAACACACGACCAGGGGACACTCGAGCAAAGACCTGAAGGTGGTGAAAGAGCAAGCCCCAGCATCGGTAAAGGACGAACATTCCAGGCAGAGAAAACAGCAAGTGCAAAGGTCCTGAGGTAGGAACATGGTGGGCGTACAGGAAAACAGTGCATGATCATCCTTGGTCCTCACGGCAGCCCTTCCCAGGAGACTGACTCCTGGTCCCCTGGCACATCCCACCCCAGCGCCTCCAGGCAGGGACACTTCCAGCAGAAGAAAGGCCTCCCGCTGGCACCAGCCCTGCAAAGGCGAGGGAGGGGCTGTCAGGAGAAGGGGGAGGTGAGGGAGCCCCGAGGGGGCTTCGGAGGCACCCCTGCCCCATTCAGTGCTGGGAGCTGAAGGAACCCCCTGGACAGATGGAGAGACTGAGGCCCACAGAGAGGAAGGAGCTGCCCAAGGTCACACTGTGAATCAGCTTCTTGTCCCAGAATCACGTGTCTGTCCTCCTCGGGCTGGAGGAGGCCGCAGGGCTCCTGTGCCCGGCGCAGCGCCCCGCACCCCACCCACCTGCCAGGCTCGTGAATGTTCAGTGAGGCCTGGGCAGCCGCAGGGTGTGAGCCGCCCCAGGAACACTTTTAATGAGTGGCTCCAAGAACTTGAACTTGTCACGACATCTACTAATGAGTCCAGGGTCTAACGCTCTCCGCTCCAGGAAAGGGGTGGGGAGAGGAGGGTGGCTGGGCCCTGAGGGCTCCTGGGGCAGGTCCCCCCTCACCCCCTCTCCTCTGGCCCCTGTTGAGTGTCTGGGTCAAAGGACCACAGGTGGCCCCTAACTGCCTTCTCAGAGTGTTTTCAGGTGTGGGAGAAGGTTGGGAGGAGCCCTGGTTGGAAATAAGAGACGTGACCTCTGGGCTGCCTCAACTACTCCCCTCTGCACCACCCTGGGCCAGTGTCTGGCTTAAGCCTCTGTGCCTCAGTCTCTCCTTCCAGAGAATGGGCACACTACAAGCAGCTCAGACCCAGAGGGGATGTGGAAGTGCCTGCAGAGCACTCGCTGTTGAGTGTCTGTCCTTTCATGTCCCCCAGGACAAGCTACTAGAGCATGTGACAGCTAAAGACACGATAACTGCAAAGGACTCAAACTGGCCCCTGCACATAGTGAGTGCTCAGTAAACACCAGCTGTTACCGACTAGGGCCCTGGGGTCAGCCCCCCAGGGCGGCATCACAGCTTCGTCCCTTGCTAGATGCGCGCACACGGACAAAGACGTTGCCAGACCTCTCTGTGCCTCAGTTGTCATTTCCAAACAGGGCCGCCGTGACGCGCAGGTGAGCCGATGTGTGCCAGAAGGCACGGCCCGGTGCCCAGCACGCAGTGAGCCCTTGGTCCGTGGGAGCTTTGTCTTCCTAGTCCACTGTTGGCATTGAGGCAGAGTGACCTGGGCCACCTGCTAACAGCAGCTGTCACTGCTTCCTGGGGCGGTGGGTGGACTTTAGCAAGGGCCTCTGCAGAGCGGCGCCTGGCATGCAGTAAGTGCTCAATGCATGTAGCTGTCTTGAGTGGCAGTGGGATGGCTCCGAGGCCTTGAGGCAGGGCAGCCCCCGAGGCAGGGGAGAAATGCCATGTGTGGCAGGGCTGCCAAAGCACGGCCACATCCACGTGCCCTCTCATCTCCCTCCCGGCGCTCTCTGGGGGTGGCCTCGTGTACGCCCTCGCTCAGACGGAGGCAGGAAAGGCCAGCTGGGCTGGGTTTGCAGCTGGGCTGCGTGGATCCGTGTGGCCTTGTTTCCCTGAGCCTCGGCGGGCTAGCCCCTTCCTGCCAAGTGCAGGCCTCGTGCCCAGCTGATGCTTGGCGGCTTGGCAGAGAGGGGTTCTCTTGGGTTTCTCCCTTCCTGCCAGGCTGGGTCCTTTCCGCAGGCGAGCCAGGCGTGTGCTCCACGCTCCTTTCCTTTCGGGTCCATGTCTGCGTGGTGGCTGCGATCGCTACCCTCATCCCCAAATGGCACAGCCGGTCCCCAATGGCATTTCCTGTTTGGAAATGACAACTGAGGCACGGAGAGGTCTGGCAATGTCTTCGTCCGTGTGCGCGCATCTAGCAAGGGACGAAGCTGTGATGCCGCCCTGGGGGGCTGACCCCGGGGCCTCGTCGGTAACAGCTGGTGTTTACTGAGCACTCACTATGTGCAGGGGCCAGTTTGAGTCCTTTGCAGTTATCGTGTCTTTAGCTGTCACATGCTCTAGTAGCTTGTCCTGGGGGACATGAAAGGACAGACACTCAACAGCGAGTGCTCTGCAGGCACTTCCACATCCCCTCTGGGTCTGAGCTGCTTGTAGTGTGCCCATTCTCTGGAAGGAGAGACTGAGGCACAGAGGCTTACAGATCGCTGAGATGAAACTTCTAGTGTAAAAGGACAAGAAATGGGTGCAAAGTAACAGAGCCCGTGAGTGGTAGATGACATATGATAATGATCATATATGTAAGTGTGTATATATACCGGTATATACACATAGCTTACTCTGTGTCATGCCTTGATCCCAGCACTTTACTTATGTGAACTTATTTAATCCTCCCAACAATAACTCTATGAGGTGCAAATTCTTATCGTATTTATTATTGTCATCCCCATTTTACAGATGAGGAAACCGAGAAACAGAGTTAAGTCCTTTGCTCTAGCAAGTGGTAGAGGCAGGATTCGAACCCCGGCACTCTGGCGCAGGACGCCAAGCTCTGAATGCGTAGCACCTCCTTTCCTGGCATTGGGTCCAGACCTCAGCCCCCATCTCCCAGCTCCCTGTCCACTGCTCTTCCCGCTGATCCTGATAGCTCCTGCTTCTTGGAGCTGGCCGTCTTCCAGCCGTTGCCCCCTGTGGCGACTCTGTGATGTCATTGTTCCCGTGCTATCCACAAGCAAAGCGAGGCTCAGAGTGGGGAAGCGACATGGCCAAGATCACACACACCGTCGTGAGGGCCTGAGCTGCGGTGCTTCAAACCGTGTGTGGCTCTGGAGGTCCCAGCCCCGAGCTGGACACAGTGGGGAGACGTGGTGAGTACTAAGGCTTCACTTCTGCTTTGTTGGAGTTCAGAGTTCAGAGCTTCACGGCTCCAGCCCTGAACACTCTTGGGGAGCAGGCCCCTTGCAGGCAGCAGCAGGGCACCACCGTGGGCAGCTGGGCCCAGTCCTGCTCCCCAAAGGGCCGGCCAGCCAGCTCTCTGCCCAGCTCAGAACAGCCAGTACCTGCCAAGAGCCTGGTCATAGCCAGCGCCCTGGCAAAATGCCAGCTGCAGCCCAGTGGGGCGCTGGCGCAGGGGGAAGAGGACAATGGTGGTTCAGACGGTGTCCCGAGAGCTCCTGCCCCAGGCCCTGGAGAGCAGACCTTTCTCATTCTTTCCTTTCCTGAGCAAAGGGGGCAAGCTTGGGGGCAGTGGGAGAAAAGTGCCTTGCGTCTGCCTGGAAATCATTCCCTAGCTCAAAAATTAACCACCTGACATGGCATTTTCTCCTCCTCCCCCGCCACCTCTGCAGACTTTAATCCCGGTGGTAATGTACTGGCTAAGCCCGAGAAGCTGGGGTTTCAAGGCTTCCTGCAAGGAAACCAGGGCCTGGAGAATGTGTCTGGGTTGGGACCATGACCAACCACCCCAACCCTACCCTGTCCTTGCTCCCAACCAAGGCAAGGACCCAGTGAGCCCATCCAGCGCCCTGGAGAGTAGGACTGAAGGAGGCTCACTGTCAGGTTCGCCCACGTGCCAGCCCAGCTCCCAACTGCTGCCCGATAAAGCCCAGGGTGCAGTGGTCTTCCAATGAACTGAGATAAAGCTAGTCCTTATCGTGTACAACCTACCTCTGACTTGCTGTGTGACCTCAGGCAAGCCACTTTCCTTCTCTGGGCAACAATTTCCTCCATTGTGCTAGGGGTTAGATTAGGCCAGGTTTTCTCAACATTGGCACTATTGACGTGGACACTATTGGGAACAAATAATTCCTGACTGTGGACACTGCAGGATGTTCAGCAGCATCTTTGATCTGTATTCTCTAGATGCCACTAGTCATGATAATGTCCTCTGTGGCACAAAATCACCCTCTGTTGGGAACCACTGGATTAAATGATCTCAGGTTCATTCTGGCTCTCATATTTTAAAATTTAAGAACAATATTTCTGCTGAGTGTGGTGGCTTATACCTGTAATTCCAGCACTTTGGGAGGTTGAAGCAGGAGGATCATTTGAGGCCATGAGTTCAAGACCAAGCTGAGCAACATAGTGAGACCCACCCCCTGTCTCTAAAACAAATGAAAGTAAAAATGAAAAATAATTAGCCAAGTGTGGTGGCACATGCCTGTAGGCCTAGCTACTTGGGAAGTGAAGGCAAGAGGATTGCTATGATCGTGCCGCTGCACTCCAGCCTGGGTAACAGAGTGAGACCCTGTCTCTAAAAAATAAGGAAAAGAAAAAGAAAAAACAACAACAGTATTTTTGAAGCCTAGCTTTAAGAAATTAAGTTTGTATTATTATAATAATGTTATATATGATTAATCATAACAAAATATAATAGCTCATATTTATTGAATATTCCCCAAGTGTCAATCACTGGGTCAGTGGTTAACTTATATATTCCATAAATCCCTCTCTAAGGCAGGTACTATTATCACACGTCTACAGCACGCAAGGAAACCAAGAGTGAGGAGAGTTAACTAACTGGCTCAGGACCAGCAGCTAGAATGTGAAGAATCAGGTCTTGAATTTAGGCTTGTTTCCAAAGCCCATGTTGTTTGTATTGTGCATGTTTGTTGCAGAAAGATTAGAAAATACAGATATGCAAAAAGCAACACAGTAGTCTCTGATGACACGATTACTAGGTGGAAGGCACTTACGGTTTCAGTTGGTAGAATGAAGACTTTTCTGTTCTATTTACTTTTCTGAAGAAGTCTGAAAATAGCCCCAAAAGGCAACTAAAAGAGAAGAAAAGACCATTTTTGATGAAAGTAGGAAAGACCCCAATCCCACTCCCAGTGTATGCAAAAGAACTGACAATGGCCGTGGGACTTGGACCAAACTGCAGAGGGAAACCAAGAGTGGCACACCCTCCTGCAGAGCGTGGGCAGGTCACAGTTCTCCAGGAGTATTTTCTAACTCTAGGAGCATTTCCTAATACTGGCAACACCTGGGGATCACACCTGGAGGAAGGATGTGACAGTGCAGAGTTCAGAGGAATCGAGTGAGGGGCTCCAAGATGCTTGGCTAGAAGCAGGATGTTGGAGTTGCAGGTGGAAGAGAGACAGTGGCCAAGAAACAGATGAAAAAATGCTCGATGTCACTGTTCATCAGGGAATGCAAATTAAAACCACAATGAGATATCACCTTACACCAATTAAAATGGCTTTTGTTAAAAAGTCCAAAAACGATAGATGCTGGCATGGATGCAGAGAGAAAGGAATGCTGATACACAGTTGGTGGGACTGCAAATTAGTACAACCTCTACAGAAAACAGTATGGAGATTCCTCAAAGAACTAAAAGTAGTCGTACTATTTGATCCAGCAATTCCACTACTGGCTATTTACCCAAAGAAAAAGAAGTCATTTTTTTCCAAAAAAATACCTGCACTTAAATGTTTATTGTAGCACAATTCACAATTGCAAAGATGTGGAATCAACCCAAGTGCCCATCAATTCATGAGTAAATTAATAAAATGTGGTATATGTACACCACAGAGTATTACTCAGCCATAAAAAAGATGAATTAATACCTTTGCAACAATCTGGATGGAACTGGAGACCATCCTTCTAAGTGAAGTATTACAAGAATGGAAAAACAAACAAGTACTCACTATTTAATTGAACTAACCGATGAGCACACGAGTGCACAGAAGGAAGTAAAAGCCAGTGGAAAGCAATCAAGGGAAAGGGGGAAAGAGGGGAACAGAAGAAACCAACCTAATGGGTACTATAAATACTATTGGGGTGACAGGAACACCTATAGCCAGGACCCAAGCATTACAAAAAATGATCATGCAACCTAAACCACTTGCACCCCTTTAATATTCTGAAATTTTAAAAAATGAACAAAAACAAAATAAAAAGGAAACAAAGAATAAACACTAGAAGAGTTGTGTTATGAAGTAGGAGAAACTATTGAACAGATATTTCTCTGTGAAATATGAAAAAAATTAAAGAAATGATGACCTTCCTAAAACAAATATCAAAATAAGAAACAAAAAGGTCAAAGAAGAGACATTAACAAGTAGAGGGAGATAAAAAAAAAAAAAGCAGTGCTCAGGAAGTGGAAAAGTAAAGCTGCTCTATTATCAAAGCTATATTAGAAATAGCAAAATGAGGGAAAATTAAAAACATAATCAGGGACAAGATATACAGGCTAAAGAAGATTGAACAAAATGAAGTGGACAAAAAGAGTAAGAAAGGATGAGCAAAAAAATGATCGATATGGAAGACAAAGGAAATTCAACATCTGCATAATTTGTGTCCCTTGAAGAAGAAAATAAAACAATATTAGAATCTTTAATAAAAGAAAATTTCTCTGAAACAAAACTAAAACATATGTGGATTGAAAGAGCTTACTGTCTCCTAGAAAGAACTTACACTCATTAACACAGAGACATATTATGGTAATGTCAGTGGACTTTAAGTTTAAACAAAACACCTTGTAGATATCCAGGCAAAAAGTTCAAGCGAGCTATAAGGGAGAGGAAATCAGGCTGGCCTCAAATGTCTGCAGTACAATAATTAAATATCTACTAAAATTCTCAAAGAATGTGTAACCCAAGAATTTTGCAGATACATCACTTTTGTATTCAGAGAATGTCTTCCTTTTAAGAATATTTTTCTTGGTTGTTGAAATTTAGAAAATTTAATTTAATTAAAATTTATTCATAACCTCATCCCTAAGATACTTTCCTGCCAAATGCATATTTTGAAATGCTTTTATCCTAATTTATCCTAATGGGATGCTCGGTGATGTAGACGTCCTAATATTATTCCCAATTTGCAAGTGAGCAGACTTAGGCTCAGATTGTTCAGTGACTTGCCCCAAGAATTCAGTATCAAAACCATCATACCCAGGCTTCCTGGCCCTCGGGCCTGAATTATCTGGAGAAGCTCTGTCCCACAGAACCTTCTGTGATGATAAAAATGTTCCATATCTGCTCTGTCCAAAATGGTAGATGCTAGTCACATGTGGCTACTGAGCACTTGCAAGGTGGCCAGTGTCACTGAGAAACTGGAATTTTCTATTTCATTTGATTTCAATTAATTTAAAGTTAAATGCCACCCGTGGCCTGGGGCTCCTGTGTTTCGACAGCTCAGCTCTAGAGAGTTCCTTGGCATTCTTTCCCCTTCCATTGCAGCTGACCCTGTCAGTCATCTCCAAGCCCTATCCTCATTCTTCCACAATCTGGCCTTTAGGGTCAGATGGCATTTAGGGACCAGCCTTCTTGCTTGTGACATCTGACTTATCTGGCTGTGGTCTCTGTAGGGCCTTGCTCTCGGTTCTCTGCTTCTAGAGGTTTTAGCAGAGCTGGGCTTCCAGAGGCAGAGGGGATAGGATGGGAGCTGAATGAGTTTCACCCGGAGCCACTACCCTACGTCCCCTGGGCCTACCCTGCAAGCTTCCCTCTCCTGAAGCGAGCCTCTGGGCAGGACAAAGTGGTGAGGCAGCAAACTGCTCAGCCTGAGTTGACCCAGAGAATGAGTCTGCAAGATCAGACACCGCTCCCAACCTCTGAACTCCAGAAGTTAAAATTCAAAGGAACAGTGCCTTGGGGTCACGTGACATCATGCTGTTACCTTAATCTGCCCTTGAGAGATCAAAGGAAGCCTCCATTTTGCAAACATGAAGACCGAACCTCAGCGTGGCCACGTGGCTGGTCTGAGTTCACAAAACAGGGGCCCAGAGGCAGAGGTGGAATGGCACTGCTGTTGGGTGGAGTAAAATCATCGATTCACCTAGACTCCCCTCCAGGTTTCTGCTACTTCAAGGGTACCCAGGACTGGAGCTGTGAGATCTGCCTGCTCTTGTGCTCTCTGTGGGCCTGAAGAAATCCATTCTTCCTCCCCAGACCTCAGTTTTTATAGCTGTAAAATGGGTATTTTAAAAGGGATTTTTTTTTTTTTAATGCAGGGTCTTTGGATCCCTACTAATCTGTCAACACATTGAAATTATATTCAGTGTTATATATGTGTAAGCACTTTTCTGAGTTTTTCATTAATTACTAAAGGCATCCGTGACTCCACCAATTAAAACCACTTAGATGAGAGGTTATAGATTGGTGACTAGGGAGACCAATATGGTTGGATACCACCTGCAGCTTATTTTTTTGGCTCACACTTTCCCTTTAATGAGCAAATCTTTTAAAACTGTGAGATTTCACATAAAAGCACAAATCCAAGTGTCTCTTGAAAAACAAGGAGATCTGGCGCCATGGGGCGGGCGCACATTCCCCATCTCAACAATCAGAGGAGCCGAGCAGCAGTTGTTGGGGGAGGGAGGGGGCTCTGGCCTGCCCACTTCACCGCAGTCCCCGCCCCTCCCTATTGCCTCCACGACACTGACACGCAACGACAGCTGTAAGTTATCATGGAGCTGGGGCATTTTTCTCCTGCTAAAATAATGGTTTTCTGCACCCCAGCATTGTCAAAATTGCAAATCAGACTTGAGAAAATGTTGTGATTTTTTTTCATACCAGCCCACTTCACTCATTGTCTCCTGCATTTGAGTACGTAATGCCTGATTTATATCGTTTATTCATTTAACAGATGTCTATTGAGGTACTAAGATAGAGGTAAACAAAGATAGACACAGGCCCTGTTTGCATGGAGCTCAGGGTCTAGAGGGGGAGGAGAGAGATAATAAGTGAACAAACAAAAAACAAACTGCAGCTGGTGATAAGTGACAAGAATGAAGCCGGGGAATGTGGAGAAGACACTATCAACAGTGTGATCAGAGAAGGAGCCCCCAGAGAAGGGGACTTTTGATGTGATGCGGAACAGCAAGGGGCCAGCCAGCCAGAGAGGGGCAGGTGGGGGGTGCACCAAGTGGGCCAGGCAGGGGGAACCGCAAGTGCAAAGACCTGGAGGTGGGACCGCCGGCCTGTGGCCTGTTTGATCTGAGAGTCTACCACTTAGCATGTTGCAGGCCTCCACTCTCTGTCCCCGCCTCCGAGCACCCTGGGAGGTTTGTGCTCTCTGAAAGTCAGTTCTGTCCCTAAAGCCTGGTTGGGGGTGGGGCAGAAGCATCTATTAATGTCCCACCAGATGTCTGGCATCGAGCTGGCAAATCTGAATCTGTCCACAGGGAGCTCACCCGGGACAGGAAGCTATTTGGGGTCACCCTGGCCCTGCTCCAACCCCTAACCAGCAAGGCAATGAACCACACTCTTGATCCACTTACTGCCAAAGCCCCCGTGGGTCAACTCCTGCCATTTCCCTCGGGTCACCTACCTAGCGGACGCGTGCTGATCTGGGTGGAAAGTGGCCCCTCACTAAGGACTGATGTTGACATCCTGGCAGGAGAGAGGGGGAAGGAGAAAAAGAGAGGGAGGAGGTGGAGACAGAGGGAAGAGAGAGAACAGAAGAGAGAAGAGAGCAGAGAGGGAGAATACAGGCCTGGCACTCAGCTTTTGAAAGGCAACACTTGCCACCGGAATTTGACAACTCATCTTTCCTCCCATTTATATAATGTGTAGAATGGACACATTATGCAAAAGGACTAATAGGACATCACCCTCAAAGCAGATGCATTCAAATGTGCATCATAGCTTCATTTGTAATAGCCCCCAACCGGAAGTAATCCAAATGCCCGTTGGCAGGAGAACGTACTAAGAATTTGCTGCGTAGTCACAGAGTGGAATACGACTCAGCAGTGCAAAAGGATGGACCATGGACACACGCAGCTCCGTGGATGCGTCTCACGGACACTTCACTGAGCAAAACAGCCAGACACAAAAGCATGTCCTGTTATGTAAATTAAAGTCCCAGAACAGGCTGAAGAAATCTGGTGACAGAAATCATAGCAGTGTTTCAGAGGATGCAGGGATCGCCCGAGAGGGGCAGGAGGGAACTTTCCGGGGAGATGGAAAGGTCCTGCGTCTTGACTGGGGTGGTGGTTATATGGGTTTATACATTTGTCAAAACTCCACTGACTGTGCACTTACAATGGATGCATTTTATCATATGTAAATTAGAGCTCGATAAAGCCAATTTTTAAAAAGTCATGTTTATTTTTCTCTCCAGCTATTGCTCTAAGACGTTTTCGGTGGGTGGAGTTCTGTTCCTATCATTTGCACAAAACCCCTTGCAGACGTGTGCCTGTTTATATCACTCTTGAGAAGTAATTAAAATCCTCCAGTTACTTTGATACACAATACAGGGTCTCAAGTCGGATATTAGAATGGTCAGCTGCAGGTGACAATGGAAATGAGGGACTTGGTTTGGAGTGAAATCTTCTCCTCACCCCCTGGGGTGCTCTCTAGGCTGGAATCTGGGAAGGATGAGGGACAGAGGATCCTTGTCCCCTGTGTTCCTCCTTAAGATTCCACCTCTTCTTCCTCAGTTTCTGACACCCACTGTGAGAGACGCCAGGTGAGTGCGTGACTGCCACTCCCCCCGCCACCCCGCTTCCCTTCACAGCAGACGTTTCCCTTGTGAGCATTGTAGGGGTCAGGGGACAAGAGGTCCCCCTTGTGGAAACACTCCACAGCCCTTCCCTTGGGGCGGATGTTCTTCTCTGGCTGTTCGCCTACAGTCACTGGTCTCCCATGCGTGGGATCTCTTTTGGGGGTCCTGTGTCCCTTAGAAGCAGACTTCTCAGGCGGGATGGGAAGTGGCCTCGAGCTGAACTTCTCTCCTCATGACCCACATCTGGTCCTTGGAAACACATGGGCTTTTTCCTTCTCGCATCCTTGGAATATTGGCCTAGCTGGGATTGCTAGATTAAATACAGGATCCCCAGTTCACTTTGAATTTCAGATGAAGAGAGTTCCTTTTTTTTTTTTTTTTTTTTTTGAGACAGGGTTTTGCCAGGCAGAGTGCAGTGGCATCATCATAGTTCACTGCAACCTCAAACTCCTGGGTTCAAGCGATCCTCCTGCCTCAGCCTCCCTCCTCAGCCTCTTGAGTAGCTGGGACTACAAGTGCATGCCACCACTTCTGGCTAATTTTTTCTATTTTTGGTAGACATGGGGTCTCACTCTTGCTCAGGCTGGTCTCAAACTCCTGACCTCAAGCGATCCTCTCACCTTGGCCTCCCAGAGTGCTAGGATTACAGGTGTGAGCCATTGCACCCAGCCAAGAGTCCTTTTAAAGTACAAGTATATCCCAAATATTGCATGGGAAATACTTATGCTAAAAAATTCATTTGCTGCTATTTATCCCAATCCTGATTGGACATCTGGGAACAGCCTGCTTAACTCCTTCCCCCTCGTGTACAAGCATAATGCCAAGAGCAGCATACCTGGTTTCTGCTCTTATCTCTGTGACCTCGGTGTGGTCACTTAATCACTTGGTGCTTCAGTTACCTTATCGGTTAAATGGAGATAATCATGGAACCTACCTTCATAGGGGTGTTGTGACAAAGACAATTAAACTAAGATAACACAGATACAGTAGTTTGAGCCGTGTCTGGCACACAGCAAATTCTCATTAGATGTTGATTATTATTAGTGTTATGGTGGTAGTGGGTTTTGTTGCTATCACATGAAAAGAAGAAGGACTTGAGCGTCCAGGTAGATTATTTTCTGGAGAACAGGAGCCAGAACTAGCAGGCTGAGGCTCTTGGGATGGGGCATTGGGAGGGAATGGGGTAGTTATTAAGAGCATGGCTTGCGGGAGAGAGTGGGGCAGAGATGGGGCATGATGGAGGGGCCGGGGTGGGAACATGCCAGGGAGCTTGAGAGAGGATCTTTTGGCCCAGGAATGTGAGGGATTTCAGACATGCTAGCGGATAAAAGAGAATGTGGGGATTTGATAGGAGCAGCCATGGATCGTGCAGAAATACACAGCAGTAATTGACAAATGCAGACTCTGGAGTCAGCCCACTTGGATTCAAATCCTGTCTGTGCCTCAGCAACCATGGGCAAGGGAACCCAATTCCTGCCATCCTAGAGCTTGTATTATCTGGAGGGGAAAACCAATAGAACTACAAAATCTGCTTTCAGGTGGCGAGCAGTGACATGAAGAAAAACAAGAGGGTGCGGGCATGGAGACAAGGCATCATTGCTCTTCCATGCCAGGCCCAAGACCCCGGAGGAGAGAGGGGTCCATCTCTCTAAGCTGTGTGTCTTCAGAAAGCTACTTCATCGGGGTCTCCTGCGGGGTCTCAGCTGCCTGGGGAGCTTTTGGGGTTCTAGAAACATCTCTGACATCTACCTCACCCTTTGCTGTCTCACCCTTTCCCCACTCTGCTCCGAGTCTCCACATCTGAAGAGCCAGGGAAATTCTAGGGAATTGGTGACGCTGTGACCATCTGCCACTGAATTCCTGAATCAGGGAGGTCTTAGGGGCCAGGGCGGGCAGAAGCGAGGGCAGGAACAGAGAAGCCCTGTAGATAGCTCCTCATCCCCTTTCTCCCAGAAAACCTCCTTTTTATCTGATTTTTACATTCAAGATTTTTTTCTGTTTTAAATATTTGTGATTCAGCATACAATTGTGCTTGAACAAAGGGCTGGGGGTTGTGAATATTTATAGACTCTGGTCTCTGTGATTCTCTAAGATATCTCGCCCCTGATATGTAGGGATCTGCCTGGTTTAAGAAACTGAAAGGATGATGAAAAGTCAAAACTTAGGGAATTTTAGTTGTGGGATTTAATTCCGCATTATGGCTTTTGCATTCAACCTTTAATGTGTGTGTCCAATAACATGGGTTGTTGGAATATTTATTCCAAGTTGAGTTAATTTGTTTTGTAATTGTTCTTCCCTGCCTCCAATGAGTAATTTTTAGATACTCTGAAGGATAAATCTGTATTAACTCTGGGGACCTATTTATTTTTCCTCCAGAAGAATATATTTAAGCCAATAGGAAAATAGGATTTGCTATACAGGAATTCTCTCTGCAGAGACTTTTTGTATATCTGTAAATTTCATGCATGCATATGAGCACTGATACAAAAGCTAAGGAACTTGGGGATCTGGAAATTCTCCAATGTGGGTCATGCTGAGCAGAGTCTTGGGATGTGTTTTTCAAGGTACGGAAATCGATGTGAGTGTATCTCACTGTCTTCCCTATCTCAGTAAATGACAACCCTGTCTTTCCACTGTTGAGGCCAACAACTTTGGAATTGCTGTTGGCTTCTCTCTTTGCCTTACACATCACAGCGGACCCATCAGCAAAGCTGTCGGGCTTAACCCTGGAAACAGATCGCAAACTGGACTACTTCTGGCTACCTCCACTGCCCCCACTGAAACCTAGTGGCCAGTAATCTTTTGCTTGGATTATTGTCACATCTGTCTCATGGGTCTCTTTGGTCTCTCCCTGTAAGGTGGTTTAACTAATCATAGTATCCTCCATGTAACTTGGTAACTGGCCTGTTTCACTGAGGATACATTGTATACTGGTCTGTTTCACTGAGGATACATTGTATACTGGCCTGTTTCACTGAGGATACATTGTATTAGGATGATTCTTGTCAGGACAGCACTGTGTTCAACATACTGTGGATATAGAATAAAGTCCAAAAAACTTACCACAAGCAGTAAAAAGCATAAAATGGTGCCAGACAGCACTAAATCCAAGAAAAAGTTTGTGTTTCCTGGGACATACGAGGTCATTGCCTTGAGAGAACAAAGACAGCAAGAGCAGGGCAGCAGCACTTTTATTCCAACAGTGACCATGCAGATAATAAGGCACTATTGATTATGGATCCTGTGGGACATGGGTGCATCAGATGTGAAGGTGTCATCATTATCTCTCTCTTGTGAGAACAGGTGTGTAGCAACAGGTTTGGACAAATGTGCACTCTAATGTAAGTCTTGAACATTTCTATCACCACAAAAGGTCCCTCTGTGCTCCTTTGCAATCCCATGCCCTGCGACATGTACACCTCCCACACCAGCCCTGGTGACCACTGATCAATTTTGGTTTGAATCTTAAATTGCTGTGTCTGCCTTTCATTGGTTCTAATATTCAGCCGGTGGCAGGAGCGAGGTATGTGTATTAGAGTCCCGGCTATGGAGGTAGAGTGCCTTGATCTACCTTGATCTGCCCAGCTATAGCCTTGCTGGTGACCTCCTTGCACCTCAGTTTCCTAATTCGTAGAATGGGGATTATAATCGTACCTACTTCACTGGAATTCTGTGTGGAGTAAACAGCACCTGGCACTTAACATCGCAGTAAGTGCCGGCTACTGTGATT
>VSMD01018677.1:0-30518 GCA_008750895.1 Mirza zaza | reverse complement strand
CCCCCCCCCCCCGCGACTCTCCCCCACTCCGTCTCCCCCAGCCCCCTGCTGCCGCCGCCACCGGCTGACTGAGAAGAGGGCGCAGGGCCGGGGGAGAGGAGGGGGCCCCGCCCGGTCCAATGCCTCCATCCGAAAGGTGAGCTGGAGCTGCAGCTCCAGCGTGATTGGTGGATGATTGCAGTCGTCGGTCTCCGTGGCAACCGCCTCCTGTCTCCATGGTAACCGGAGATGGAGCCGGCGAGAGCGTAGCGGGGAAGGTGGCCAGGATGGGTCTCCAGGTCTCTCCAAAACTTGGTGATCTGATCCCCCCGCCCCTAATTCTCTAGGCAGTGGAATAAAAAGTGAAGAAATGAGCTTCCCTCATTCCTGTAAGCCCCCTCTGCCACATCTCCCAGGAGTAAGCGCAGCCCTTGGCCTTCCTGAAATGTGCTCTTGCTCCCACACAGGCTGGGGCATCAAGCAGAGTCACTGAGTACTGCCCTCCCGTGCCAGGCACCGGGAGATGGATGAATAAGACATTGTCATCACCCCTGAGTGGGGAATCAGAGCAGCCATTGTCACAGGCACGGAGGGAGCTTTCAACATCCTCAGTCTTCTGCCGGTTCCAACTTCGAGCTCCTGAAGCCAGGGGCTGCCCTCTGACTCCCTCTAAACCTGCCCCAAGGTGCAGCACCACGTACCTGGCTGCCTGCTGGGCATCTCTCCCCACTGGAGCCCAGGCACCAGACCCACCACATCAGTAGAATCAACATCAATTTTGAACAATCTCTTTCAGAAAACAGAAGAGGAGGGGACACTTCCTAACTCGTTTTACGAGAAAAGAAATATCCTGATGCCAAAACCAACAAAGTACCAAAATCAAAATGAATTCCCCACAAAACCCCAAAGAACAAAAACAAAAACTACAGACCAGGCCAGGCACGGTGGCTCACGCCTGTAATTCTAGCACTCTAGGAGGACGAGGCGGGCAGATAGCTCAAGGTCAGGAGTTCGAAACCAGCCTGAGCAAGAGTGAGACCCCATCTCTACTATAGATAGAAAGAAATTAATTGGCCAACTAAAATATATATATAGAAAAATTTAGCTGGGCATGGTGGCACATGGCTATAGTCCCAGCTACTCAGGAGGCTGAGGCAGAAGGATTGCTTGAGCCCAGGAGTTTGAGGTTGCTGTGAGCTAGGCTGAGGCCATGGCACTCTAGCCTGGGCAAGACAGTGAGACTCTGTCAAAAAACAAACAAAAAAAAAAACCCCACAAAACTACAGACCAGTATCTCTCATGAGTATAGGCACAAAAATTTTCAATAAAATATTGGCAAATCAAATCCAGCAATGTATAAAAAGAATTTACTCTATGACCAAGTGGAATTAATTCCAGGTATGCAAGGTTAGTTTAACACTTGAAAATCAATGAGCATAATTCGCAACACCAACAGGTTAAAAGAAAAAAACTGTATGATAATACCAATTGACACAGAAAAAGTATTTGACATACTGAACATCATTCATTATAAAAATTATTTTTAGCAAGTTAAACTTGATAAAGATCACATACAAAAAACTTATAGCTAACATCATACTTAATGGTGAAAAACTAGATGTTTTTGAAGATTGGGAACAAGGCAAGAGTATCTGCTCTCATCACGCTTTTTTTTTTTTTGAGACAGAGTCTCACTTTATTACCCAGGCTAGAGTGAGTGCCGTGGCATCAGCCTAGCTCACAGCAACCTCAAACTCCTGGGCTCAAGCAATCCTGCTGCCTCAGCCTCCCAAGTAGCTGGGACTACAGGCATGTGCCACCATGCCCGGCTAATTTTTTGTATATATATTAGTTGGCCAATTAATTTCTTTCTATTTATAGTAGAGATGGGGTCTCACTCTTGCTCAGGCTGGTCTCGAACTCCTGAGCTCAAACGATCCACCCACCTCGGCCTCCCAGAGAGCTAGGATTACAGGCTTGAGCCACCGCGCCCGGCCTCATCACTCTTTTTAACATATTAATATTACCAGAATTTCTAACCACTACAATAGGCAAGAAAAAGAAATAAAAAGCAGATTGACTTCTAGAATGAAAGTGTGAGGAGTTCTGCTGACCAGCTCCCCAGTGAAACTGGTAAAAATTATTATTTTTTTAAATTAAAGCTTCAGCCAGGTCTGGCAGCTCGCACCTGTAATCCCAGCACTTTGGGAGGCCAGAAGTTCAAGGCCAGCCTGGGCATCAAAGCAAGACCCTGTCTCTACAAAAAATAATATTAAAAATTATTTAAAAGTTTTAAAATAAGCATTCTGGTAAAGGTCCAAAGGGCAAACAGAAAAAGAAGAAACATCTATTCATGAAAATCTATGAAAATTTAGTAAGAAAGGCAAGAATATGTAGTATTTGAACCAAGACTGCTTACTCCTAGCCAAGGAAGGTGGACTCCACATGAGAATGATGTAGATAAGAACACGGGATTTCCTCTTCCCCCAGATCCCAGCCAGAGGGTTTTCTTCCTGGGAGGAGGAGGATTTCAGTGTTTCTCATCCTGCTCCCAGGTACCTGTTGCTGAAGCTAAGTCCTGGGTGAGTATGGTTGAGAGGTGGGAGCTCCCTTTTTCCACATGGCCTCCATTTATGGAAGGGAGGCTCTACCTTGGGCATGGCATGCTGAGAATACTGGAACTCTGATAGCCCCATCCCAGCTTATGAGGTTGTAGTTCTATGTCAAGAGAGGCTGCTGCCTCCCCTTTACTGAGTGCTTAGCTCCTAGAATAAGGGTGTTATTCAGAAGCTGCCATTGAGCTCAGAGATTTTGCCTGGGGGGAGAAGCAGGTTTTAAACGATAACCCCTAATCTCTTTCTAGAGGAACTGACTTCACTTGAAACAGTGTATGGGGAAGTTTAAACAGCAGAGGTTATGGTGAAAGGCAATTGGAAGGAAATTGGTGGATCTAATGAAGATGCAGCCTAGACTATGGGTTGGCTAGTTTGCAGGAGAAAACTGGGGAATAAGCTAGCTGCAGGAGCCCTCTTGGGATTAGAGAAAACATCAATCTCTAATATCCATCTCACAAACTATTCTATCCAAGAGGCCACAATTCGGATTGGTTTGTAGAGGAATTTATGGCCCAGAGCACTGTTGAAAACAACAGAGCAATCACTGCCATTTAGTAGTGGCACTTAATGGAGTTTAACAGCTGGGCATCAGAGTAAGAGAGCCCTACTGGTACCAATGTCATTCCAGGGTAACTGTGGCCATACCCATAGCTGCACCTTTCTGAGAAGGAACATCAGAGGCTTAACACTGCAGGGGTGGGGAGACTTCACTGAAATAATCCAGCTAGACACTTAAAAAAATAAACAAGCAAATAGCAATAATGAGGCCCAGAAGGGAGCAGGGACAGACCAGTACCCAGAGTTGCTACAATGTTATTAAAACATCCACTTTCCAACAAAAAATTACCAGACACACAAAGAAAGAGTAAAGTATGACCTTTACACTAGGAAAAAAAAGGCAATGGAAATGGTTTGTAAGAGCACCCAGATGTTGATTTAACAGAAAAATATTTCAAAATAGCCACTATAGATATATTCAGGGAGCTAAAGGAAACTATGATTACAGAAGTAAAGTAAGGTATATCATGACACTGCATCAAATAGAAAATATCAGTAGAGATAGAAATTATAAAAATAACCAATGGAAATTATGGAGTTGAAAAGCACAATATATGAAATAAAAAATTCACTAGAGGGGCTGATCTGTAGATTTGAATGGACAGAAGAAAGAATTAGTGAACCTGAAGACAGATTGATAGAAATTATAAAAACTGAAGAACAGAGAGAAAAAAGAAAAATAAACACAGACTCAGAGAATGTAAACACCATTAAGCACACCAACATACACATAATGGGAATACCAGAAGGAGAGTAAAGAAAAAGAATGGAGAAGAAAAATATTTGAAGTAGTAGTGGATGAAAACTTCCCTAATTTACTGAAAAACGACCTACATATCCAGGAAGCTCAGTGAACTCAAAGAGCATATATGAAAATAGATCCAAACATTATAATAATAAGTTAATTCAGCAAGGTTGCAGGATTTAAGATCAATACGCAAAAATAAATTATTTTTCTATAAACTTGCAATGAGAAATCCAAAATTGAAATTAAGGAAACAATTCCATTCAAAATAGCATTAAAAAGAATAAAATACTTAGGAATAAATTTAACAAAAGTAGTTCAAACCTTATCCTCTGGAAACTCCAAAACATTATTGAAATAAATTAAGGAGTGCCTAAATAAATGGGAAATCATCTCATCTTTATGGATCAGAAGATTTAACATTGTTAAGATGGTAGCAACCCCCAAGATCTAAAGATTCAACACAATCCCTATCAGAATCCTAACAAACTTCTTTGTAGAAATTGATGAGCTGATTCTAAAATTCACATGGAATTTCAAGGGACCCAGAATAGCCAAAACAATCCTGGATAAAGAACACTTCCCAATTTTAATACCTTTTGTCATACAAAACAGTGTGTCATACAAAACAGAGACAGTGTGCTACTGGCAAAAGGACACACACACACACACACACACACACACCCCAATGGAATAGAACTGAGAGCACCAAAATAAACACATATTAAATACATCTATGGTCAACTGATTTTTGACAAGGGTGTTAAGACAATTCTTTTTTTTTTTTTTTTTGAGACAGAGTCTCACTTTGTTGCCCAGGCTAGAGTGAGTGCTGTGGCGTCAGCCTAGCTCACAGCAACCTCAAACTCCTGGGCTGAAGCGATCCTACTGTCTCAGGCATGTGCCACCATGCCTGACTAATTTTTTCTATATATATTAGTTGGCCAATTAATTTCTTTCTATTTATAGTAGAGACAGGGTCTCGCTCTTGCTCAGGCTGGTTTTGCACTCCTGACCTCAAGCAATCCATCCGCTTCAGCCTCCCAGAGTGCTAGGATTATAGGCGTGAACCACCGCGCCCGGCCAAGACAATTCAATGGAAGAAAGAATAGTCTTTTCAGTAATGGTGCTGGGACAACTGGATTGTCATATGTAAAAGGATAAAGATGATGCTTTCTTGCTGAAATTTAATTGCCATTGTAACAGTATTAAGAGGTTGGGCCCAGTTATCCTAAGTGAAGTAACTCAGGAACAGAAAAATAAATGCCACATGTTCTCACAAGTGGGAGCTAAACTGTGGATACAAACTGGCACACAGAATGGTATAATGGACATTGGAAGATTCAAAAGAGGGGAGGGTGGGGTGTGAACAATGAAAATCTACTTATGGGGTATAATACATACTATGCTACTTAGGTGATGAGTATGCCAAAAGCCCAGACTCTACCACCACACACTTTATACATGTAATGGAATTCAACTTATATCACCTAAATCTGTTAAAATAAAACAAAATTTTAAAAAATTGTTTTAAAAAGTGGTGAGGCCTTTAAGAGGTGATTAGGACATGAGAGCTCTGCCCTCATAAATGGATTAATGCAGTTGTTGTGGAATGGGTTAATTATCACAGAGTAGACTCTTGATAAAAGGATAAGTTTGGCTTCCATTTTTTCTCTCTTGCACATGCTTTCTTGCCATGCAATGCCTTCTGCCATGGATGACCTTTGCTAAATGCTGGAACCGTGCTCTTGGACTCCCCAGCCTCCAGAACCATGAGCCAAACAAGCTTCTGTTCTTTATAAATTACGCAGTGTATTAGTCAATTTTGTGTTGCTATGAAGGAATACCTGAGGCTGGGTAATTTATACAGAAAAGAGGTTTATTTGGCTCATGGTTCTGCAGGCTGTACAAGAAGCATGTTGCCAGCATCTGCTTCTAGTGAGGGCCTCAGGAAGCTTTTACCCTGGTGAAGGGGTAGGAGGTATGTCACATAGCGAGAAGAGCAAGAGAGAGAAGGAGGGGTGCAACATTCTTTTAAACAACCAGCTCTCATGTGAACTAATAGAGGGAGAGCTCACTCATTACCTTGGGAGGGCACCAAGCCATAAGGGATCCACCCCCATGATCCAAACACCTCCCACCAGGCCTCACCTCCAACATTGGAGATCACGTTTCAATATGAGATTTGCAGGAGCCAAATATTCAAACCGTATCACCAGGTCTGTGGTATTCGAACAACAAAAAATGGGTACTGAGAAGTAGGGCTATGGCTGTAACAAATACCTGAAAATGTGGAAGCAGCTTTGGAACTGGGTAATGGGTAGAGAATGAAAGAATTTGGAGGAGTGGGCTAGAAAAACCCTGTATGGCTATGAATGGAGCATTAAGGGTGAGACTGGGGAAGGCTTAGAAGAGAGCTGTAGGGAAAGTCTGAATTTTTTTAGAGACTACTGTATGTGGTCATGACCAGAATATTGATAGAAATATGGACAGTAAAGGCCATTCTGATGGGGTCTCAGGCAGAAATGAGGAACAAAGTGTTGGAAACTGGAGTAAAGGTCATTCTTGTTGCACAGTGGCAAAAAACTTGACTGAATTGTGTCCATACTCAAGGCCTTTATGGAAGGCAGAACTTAAGAGCAATGAGCTAGGATATCTGGTGAAAGAAATATCTAAGCAGCAAAGCATTCAGGTTGCCGTGTGGCTACTTTTAACTGCATATGGTAAGACAGGAAAGAAATGACGTAAAGATGAAATTTATAATTAAAAGAGAAGCAGAACCATCTTGTTAGTATAGTGGTGAGTAAAATAAATAAAGATAGAAAAAAAATGTATTAAAACAATAGGAGAGACAGACAGACATGCACAGGTAGAATGGAAAGATGTGGAAAATTAGCATCTTGGCCATGTAAAAAGTGAAAAAGCCTATTCAGGAAAGCAAGCAAAGGGGGTGGCCAAGGGACTGTTGCTAAGATCAGTGTTTATCAAGACACTGGCAGAATGTCCCCTGAAGGTATTTCAGAAATCTTAGAGGCTGCTCCTTCCACCAAAGGCCCAGAGTACTAGGAAGGCAGAATGGTTCTGGGATGTGGGCTCCGGGCACCCTCCAAAGGCTCACTGCTCAAGGCTGCCTCAGGACTCTGCTCCCTGCATTGCAGTGTAGCGCACCTCAGCAGCCCCAGCTGTGGCTCGAGTGGGCCCAAGTGCAGCTCAGGTCACCATTCTGGAGGGCACAGTGGTTAGCCTTGGTGGCATAAACATGGTGTTGTCTACAGGTGTGCCGAATGTAAAGTTGTGAAGCATGGCTACCTTCACCTGGATTCAAAGGATGTTGTGGATAGCCCAAGGGCCCAGGGAGAAACTTGCCTCCAGAGCAAAGGCACTGCAGAGGACCCTACTAGAGCAATTTCTAGTGGATCCATGGGAACAAGGCCACCAGTCTCCACTAGGGTAATGCCTAGTGGAGCTGTGGGAACAGAGCCACCACTGAGCCCCCAGAACTGTAGAGCTACTAATGTGCAACTCCAACCTAAGAGAGCTAAAGTGTGTGCTGGGCCCAGCAAAGCCACAGGGGTGGGGCTGCCCGAGGCCTTGGGGGCCCAACACCAGTGTGTCTGGAATTTGGGACATGGAGTCAAAGATTATTCTCCAGGTTTAAGATAAAATTTTGTTCACCCTGTTGGGTTCTTGGACTTACTTGGGACCAGTTGCCCCTCTTTCGTTGTCTATGTCTCCCTTTTGGAATGGAAATGCCTAACTGAATGTCCCACTACTGTATTTTGAAAGTAGATAACTTGTTTGATTTCATAGGCTCACAGCGGGAGGTCTCTGCCTCAGGATGAATCATGCCCCGAGTCTCACTCACATCTGATTTAAATGAAACTCTGGACTTTTCAGTTGATGCTGGATCAAGTTAAGACTTTTGGGGATATTGAGATAGAATGAATGCATTTTGAGAGAAAGATATGAGACTGTGGGGCCAGAGGCAGAATGCTATGGTTCGAATGTCCCTCCAAAACTCATGTTGAAATTTAATTGACCTTGTAACAGTATTAAGAGTGGGGACTTTAAAAGGTAATTAGGCCAGGAGGGCTTACCCTCATGAATGGATTAATACTATTATCTCAGGAGTAGGTTCCTGATAAAAGGATAAGTCTGGCCCCATTTTCATGTGTGCTCTCTTGCCATGTGTCCTTCTGCCATGGGATGGCCTTGGTCAAAAGTTGGCTCCTTGCTTTTGGATTTACCAGCCTCCAGAACCATGAGCGAAGCACAGTTTTGTTCTTTACAAATTACTCAGTCTGTGGTATTCTGCTATAGCAGCAGCAAACAAATGAAGACACACCATATAAAAACTAACTCAAAATAAATCAAAGACCAAAATTTAAGAGCAAAAATTATAAAATTCTTAGAAGAAAACATAGGGGAAAATCTTCATGACCTCAGATTTACCTAAGTATTCTCAGATATGACACCAAAACCATGAAGAACATAAAAAATAGATTAAGTTGGGCCTTGCCAAAATTTAAAATTTTGTGCTTTAAAGGACACCATCAAGAAAGTGAAAATACAGTCCACAGAATGGGAAAAAATATTTGGAAGTCATATATTTGATAAGGCATTTATATTTAGAACACATACAGGGTTCTTACAACTCAATAATAAAAGAGAAATTTAAAGATGGGCAAAGTATCTGAATAGCTATTTCTCCAAAAAGGACATGCAAATGGCCCAAACTCATGAAAAAATGCTCAATATTACTTCATACCCCAAATATGGTTAGAATAAAACTCAGATTATAAGTGTTGCTGAGGATGTAGAGATTGGAACCCTGATACACTGCCGGTGGGAAAGTAAAATGGGTGCTGCCACTATAGAATATGGTTTGGCAATTCCCCGAATGACTAAACAGTTACCATAAGCCCCAGCAATCCCACTGCTAGGTATAAAACCAAAAGAAACATATGAAAACATATGTCCACACACAAACTTGTACATCAATATTTATAACAGCATTATTCATATAGCCAAAGGTCCTAATGTCCCTAATGTCCATCAATGGATGAATAAACAAAATGTGGTACAAAATATTATTCAGCCAAAAAAGTAATGAACACTGATACATGTTACAGGATGGATGAACTACGAAAACATGCTCAGTAAAGTTAGCCAGTCACAAAATGCCACATCCTGTATGATCCCATTCATATGAAAGTTCAGAATAGGGATATCTATAGACAAAAAGATTAGTAGTTGCTTACAGCTGGGAGCAGGGGCTAAGGGGATAGGGAGGTGATAGCTAAAGGGTACATGGTTTCTTTGTGAGGTGATGAAAGTGTTCAAAAATTGATTGTGGTGATGGTTGCATGTATCCGTGAAGAGACTAAAAACCATTGAATTATACATTTTAAATGCGGGAACTGTATGGCATGTGAATCATACCTTAATAAAGGTGTTAAAAATAAAAAGAAATAAAAGGCATACACCAGCCTGAGTGAGACCCCATCTCTACAAAAAAATTAAAAATCTTAGCTCGGAGTGGTGGTGTGTGCCTGTCATCCCAGCTACTTGGGAGGCCGAGGCAGGAGCATCACTTGAGCCCTGGAGTTTGAGGTTGCAGTGAGCTATGATGACACCAGAGCAACCTGCCCAGGATGACAGAGCGAAGGCATACACAGGGGAAAGAAAGAGATAAAAAAAATTCCTATTTGCAGAGAACATGCCTGTCTACATAGGAAATCCAAGGGAATAAGAAAATGTCTAAAAGTATTATAATATAGAAGTTCAGGCCGCGCACGGTGGCTCATGGCTGTAATCCTAGCACTCTGGGAGGATGAGGCGGGTGGATTGCTCGAGGTCAGGAGTTCGAAATCAGCCTGAGCAAGAGCGAGACCCCGTCTCTACTATAAATAGAAAGAAATTAATAGGCCAACTAATATATATAGAAAAAATTAGCCGGACATGGTGGCGCATGCCTGTAGTCCCAGCTCCTCTGGAGGCTGAGGCAGGAGGATTGCTTGAGCCCAGGAGTTTGAGGTCGCTGCGAGCCAGGCTGACGCCACAGCACTCACTGTAGCCTGGGCAACAAAGTGAGACTCTGTCTCAAAAAAAAAAAAAAAAAAAAGTTCAGCAAGATCACACAAACGTCAATCCCACTTCTATATACTAACAGTGACCATGTGAATACCAAAATTAAGAAAACGGTACCAGCCAGGCGCGGTGGCTCATGCCTGTAATTCTAGCACTCTGGGAGGTCGAGGTGGGCGGATTGCTCAAGGTCAGGAGTTCGAAACCAGCCTGAGCAAGAGCGAGACCCCATCTCTACTATAGATAGAAAGAAATTAATCGGCCAACTAAAATATATATATAGAAAAAATTAGCCGGGCATGGTGGCGCACACCTGTAGTTCCAGCTACTTGAGAGGTGGAAGCTGAGGCAGGAGGATCACTTGAGCCCAGGAGCTGGGGGTTGCAGTGAGCTACGATGATGCCACTGCACTCTACCTGGGGCGACAGAGTGAGACTCTTGTCTCAAAAATAAAATAAAAGCTCACTGCAACCTTGAACTTCTGAGCTCAAGCAATACTCCCGCCTCAGCCTCTTGAGTAGCTGGGACTACGGGTACACATCACCACACCTGGCTAATTAAAAAAATGTTTTTTTGTAGATATGGGGCCTCACTTTTTTCCAGGATAGTCTCAAACTCCTGGCCTCAAGCAATCCTCCCATCTCAGCCTCCCAAAGTGCTGGGATTACAGGCATGAGCCACCACACCCAGCCATTTCTCCTATATACTTTAATTTTTTTTAATTTCTTTATTTTTTTTTAGCTAGCCTGCAAAGATTGGATCTCCTGTATATTTTAAATCATCTCTAGATTACTTAAAATACCTAATACAGTGTAAATGCTATGTAAATAGTTACAATGTATACTTTAAAAAATTTGTATATTTTTGTTGTTGCTGTAATTTTCAATCCAGGGTAGGCTGAATCTGTAATATGGAACCCAAGGACAGAGATGGCTGACTGTACTGTGCTCATGGCTTGGAAGATTCAACATGGTAAAGCTGTTGAGTTGCCCCTAAATTGATCTACAGGTTTAATGAAATTCCTATTAGAATCCCAATGAGGTTTTTTTTGTAGACACAGACAAGTTTTAGGAGGACCTATTCACTCTACCCAGTAGAAAGACCTACCTTATAGCTATAGTAATCAAGAACATGTGACATTGGTGGAGAGACAGATAACACAGACCAATGGCACAGAATAGAAAACCCAGAGATAGACCCACACAAATATGCCTATCTTTTCACAGAAATGTAAAAGCAACAAGTGGGAGAGAATAACCTTTTCAGTAAGTTTTTGGAGCAACTGATATTTAGGAGCAAAACCAAACAGAAAACCTCAATTTAAGTCTCACCAACTATGCAAATAACTCCATTTGAAGAGAAACTCTTCAAAATTGGCTGGGCACGGTGGCTCACGCCTGTAATCCTAGCACTCTGGGAGGCTGAGGCGGGTGGATTGCTTGAGCTCAGTTTCAGACCAGTATGAACAAGAGGGAGACACCTTCTCTATTAAAAATAGAAAAATTAGCCGGGTATGGTGGTGGCATGCACTTGTGGTCCCAGCTACTGGGGAGGCAGAGGCTGAGGCAGGAGGATCACTCAAGCCCAGGAGTTTGAGGTTGCTGTGAACTGGGCTGACACCACAGCACTCTACCCAGGGCAACAGAGGGAGACTCTGTCTCCAAAAAAAAAAATCTTCAAAATGAATCATGAATTTCAATGTAAAAATAAAACTGTAAAATGCTTAATAGAAGAAAACTGGAAAAAAAAATGTCAGGACCTAAGGCTAGGCAGCTAAGCAGAGTTCTTAGGCTTGACACCCAAAACAAGTAAATTTAGTGACAACTCACAAAAGGAAAAATTGGTAAATTAGACTTCAACAAAATTTAAAATTATGCTCTGCAAAAGACCTTAAGGGGATGAGACAACAAGCCACAGACTGGGAGAAAATATTTGCAAATCATGTGTCAAAGGACTGGTAACTTTAATGTTAAAAACAAAACAAAACAAAAAAAAACCTCTCAAAAGCTATAAAAAAGCACACAATGCAAAATTAGAACACAGGCAAAAGACACAGGACACTTCACTAAATAGGACAGATGGCAAGTCAATGTCTTATTTCTTATCAGCTTATCAAAAAGAGATGATGTTCAGTATCACTGGTCATTAGGGAAATGCAACTTAAAACCATGAGATAGCACTCCGCATCTGTGAGAATTACTAAAATAAAGTTAGTGACAACATACAAAGTTGAAGATGAACTGGATCCTTCACACCCTGCTGATGTGAATGTATTACAGAATAGTACAGTCACTCTGGAAAACAGCTTGGTAGTTTTTTTTTTTTTTTTTTGAGTCAGAGTCTCTCTGTTGCCTGGGCTAGAGTGCTGTGGTGCCAGCCTAGCTCACAGCAACCCCAAACTCCTGGGCTCAAGCAATCCTTCTGCCTCAGCCTCCCGAGTAGCTGGGACTACAGGCATGTGCCACCGTGCCCGGCTAATATAGTTTTAGTTGGCCAATTAATTTCTATTTTTAGTAGAGACAGGGTCTCGCTCTTGCTCAGGCTGGTCTCAAACTCCTGACCTTGAGTAATACTCCTGCCTTGTCCTCCCAGAGTGCTAGGATTACAGGTGCTGGCCCAGCCTAGTTTGGTAATTTCTTAAAAAAAAAAAAGCTCAACACATGAACTCCGTATGTCCTGTCAGTTGCACTCCTGGGCATATTTAGTCCAGAGAAATGAAAACTTACACAAAACCCTGGCCACAGGTTTTCTGGCTACTCTATCAGTAATAGCTGAAAAACAGATGTCTGCCAGTGGGTGAGTAAATGGGTGTTACAGCCACACCCTGGAATAAAAAGCAACACAGTGCTAACAGCAATAAAAAGGAACTATTGGTGCATGCAATTTGATTGAGAATTCCAATTCTCAGAATTATGCCAAGTGAAGAAATCCAATTATTAAAAGTCCATATCCTGTGATTCCCTTTATGTAACATTCTTAGAATGACAAAATAATAGAACAGAGAAGCCTCATGGTGGTGAAGGACAAGTGTGAGGATAAAGGGCAAAACGAGGGGACCTTGTGGAGACTGGAATGTTCTCCAGCTTGACTTCTGTTCAGGTCAGTATTAGGGTATGACCTTGCACCTTCTCTGAAATCGAGGGAATCACTGGATTGTTTCTTACAACTGTATAGTAACCTGTGATTATCTCAAAATAAAAGTCAGGGGCCCCAAGTAAACAGGATGAGCTTTTATTTCCTCAGACACAACCCAGCCCTCCCCAGCTGGCTCTTGCAGCTCCTTACCCTTGTCCCACAGACCCTGTGCTGCCACACCCCAGTGCTCCGGCACTTCGGCATGTTCTTTTCTCCTTCCAAAGCCATCTCTGGCTGCTCTTTCCCCTCACACCTGGTTTAGGGCCACTCAGCTGTGGTTTAACTCCACAGTCTGTGTGAATGACAAAGACTGTACTCACCTGTGCCTGAAGGCTCCCAGTGCACGTGGCACAAAACTACCCCATGCTTGGGAAAGTGGACAGGCTTCAAGTAGAGGAGGGCCTAGGCTTGCTCTCTGTGAGGGAATGGCCTAGGGTGGCAAGAGGGCAGCAGGCTCCTCTGCTCTCAGCCCCACCCCACTGTACCCCCTCTACCTGGTACTGCTGGAGGCAGACCCACAGTTCCCCGACTCCCTTTCAGTCAGGTTCTGCCAATGGGAATCTCTAACAAGAGGCTAGAAGGCAGAAACCCTGTTGCTTTCTAGCATGACAGCCCCTGCAGCAGCAAAGAGGCCACCAGGGCCCCATCTGGGCAGATGGTTTGTGCGACAGCAGCACAAGGCACTGGTCAGGGCGACAAGGTCAGGGATGGGGTCTAGCTCCGGCCTGCAGTGTCAGCCAAGAGGGATTTTCTTCTCTCCCACAGTGTCCCAAGTGCTCACCCAGCCCTTATATCACTTGTCACTCTAGGCTGTTGGGATCCCTTCCATCTACCTAGGTGCAAGGTGACGGATGGGAGGAAGCCCCCCACCCCATAATAGATGGGAAGGATCCCCAGGAGGAGGCAGAAGCTAGAAGAGACGGGTAGCTTAAGACCTGGGTCTGTCCCTAAATCCAGCCCTCTTCTGCTGAGGGGTAGGGGCGTGCACAGGGCGGAGCCATGGAGACCCACACCAGCTCCCCTGTGCGTATGAACGGGAGGTTGAGAGTGAGGGGGTAGGGGTGACAAAGCCCGGGAAGCCTCCTGGTGTCCAACACCAAAATTAAACATTTATTACCCACAAGAGGACATTCTGTCCCTTGGAGCTTCAGGCCACCCTCGCCATTCTGGCCAAGGTTCTGCACTGAGAAAGTTTGTCCTCAAGGGTGACACCTTTTGCCTGCCCAGTGCCCATGGCTAGGCCTTCGGGCAGAGAGTCAGCCCCTGGCCATGCAGTCCACGCTGCTGGTGCAGGTCACTTGGCCAGATCCTCTGCAACTGCTTTGCGCATCTTGTCCTTGAGGTAGGCTCTTTTCTGCCATTCAGATTTAAGTTCCAGCCACTCATAGTATGGGACCTGGGAGGAGGAGGAGACAGGTCACAGGGGTGGGGGGACCCTTCCCAGCCCCTGCCTGGCCAGTGGCTCTGCCCACTGCCCTCATATTGACCCCTCATCTGCCAGCACTTGCTGATGACCAAAAGCTCCACACCCTTAGCCCTCAGCCTCCAAGCCCTCAAGGCAGAGCCCACGAAGCTGCGCGCAGTGTGGGTTGTTAAGAGGCTCTAGCACTGACAATGCCAGAGGTCTGCAAACTACATAGGGCCTAAAAAGGGCATCTGAATTTTAAAGTGTTGTTAAAAAATCCTACAACAACCCAAAGAAGAAAATGTGACAGAACCCTTTTGTGGCCCACAAAGCCACAAATTTATTCTCTGGCCTTCCTCAGGGAAGTTGACACCCTTTTGGTTTTGGCTAAGGTCTCCCAGGTGTGAGCCTGCAGTCAGGCCTGGAACCTGTGTCTTTCTGCTCCTGGATCAGACCACAGCAAGGAGCTCTGTGCCAGCCATGACACTGGACTGGGGCACCCTGCCGGTTCTCCCTTTTCTGAGAACAGGCCCTGTCCAAGGAGGCACAGCAGCAGCCCTTGCAGCTCTGCCTGGATACTCAATAGCCGTGTGGCCTTCCCAAGCTTCCTGAGCCTCATCTGGGAAGGGGTTCAACCCTGACCACCTCCAAAGCTGAACCTGCAGGCTTGGTGGCCTTTCTGGATGCACCTACGGGGGTCAAGCACAAGGTCCTCTGTGAGAGGCTGGGAAGGGAATAGGAGAGACAGAAGCAGCCAGGATCCATGGGAAAACTCCCTCCCCAGGATCCTAGGAGAGGGGCTGGGGCCACAGGCCAGGTCCCTGTATATATTCGGGCTCTAGGCCTGGCTTCGATTCCACCTGGTCCCCACTGCCCAGCAATGACCACCTGACCAACAGGTACTCACGTCCACCACCAGGAAGCCTGCAGCCAGCATGTGTCGCCGGGCCAGGACAAAGCGACCCAGCAAGTCCTTGCTTCGGCTGTTGAAGTTGGGGAACTCCCACCGCAGGAAAGCTAGCCTGGCAGGGAGAAGGGGGGGCTGACTAGCATCCACTGTCCCAGACCCTCAGAGGGGAAAAGCTGAGAAAAGAGCCACATGTGTGCAGCCCAGGAGCAGTGGAGCCACCATGGCCTTCAGAGGGTCCCCAACAAGCAGATCCCTGGCCATTTACCTCTTAGCCCCTGGGGGCAGTGGCTGGCTCCCTGCTGGCTGGGTAAGGTGAGGCGCCACGAAGTCCCTCAGGGGCAGAAACTGGTCATCAGCATCCAACAGTACCTCAGCATCTAGGGAAGGGGTGTGGGATGAGAGCATGTTGGGGGCTGTCCTTCAGAGACCGCCCCCCATGGGAAGGATGGACAGAGACAGGGTGTATGTAGGGGGAGCCCCAGTTGACGCCCTGCAGCTCTCTGGGTCAGTCCTTACTGCAGAAGGGGCAGGGTCAGAACAGTCCTGTTACGATTTAGGCAGAATCAGGCCCCGCACCACCTGGGGGGTGGACCCTCACCCAGCACCCAGCCGTACTGCGTGGCCACCTCGAGGCTGCCCCTGTTGGCGCTCTCCAACAGCCCCTTCAGAGTCTCCTGCAGCTCCTGCTGCAGGGGGGTCACCTTCTTGTCAAGGACGGAGGGCCTTGGGGCCACAGCTGAGGCTGGCAGAAAAGGACCCATGTACTCAGGGTGCTCCAGCTGGGCAGTGGCGTTGATGTGGAGCAGCTTCTGAAAGGTGCTCTGATCCTTCGGAGACTTGCCCCCTAGGGGATGAGGAGAGTGAGAAGGGCGGGGTGGGCCACAGGCCAGGAGGACCAGAGACAAGGGAATGGGCAAGGGCCCAGGGGGGAAGCAGCAGCACCCCCAGTCCATGCTCAGTTTCCTGGGTCAGGAGGCAGCAGGCTGAAGGTCCTGCTGGCCACCTGCAGGGAATGAACGGGGAGTAAGTGAAGGTGGAGGTGAGCAGCCCTGGTCTTCTCTGTCTCTGCTCCAACTCCTCACCTGGCTCTAGGCGCAGACCGGGCAGCCCCCAGCTACAGCGACGCAGGACGGTGGGGCTCACCTAGAAGCTGGGTGTGAAATTCTGGGCGGAGGACGGCTCGAAGCTCCTCTGGCTGTGCCTTCTGCAGCACACACAGGGCCCACACCAGGTCCACCTGCAGGGCGGGCTCCAGGCCTGTCAGTGCAGACCCCACCTTCTGGTGCACCTGGCGAAGGACAGGGCGCGGTAGAGAAAGCAGGCTTAGCCTGAGGGCTGTAAATAGCCACAGGCAGACCAGAGTCCAGCAAGTGGTCTTGACCTGGCCACACTGAAGCCAGAGGTGGCTGCTGGGCAGCAAGAGGTAGAATCAGGCCTGGAGCGACCCTGGGCTTGAAGGTACCAGGAACTTTCCTCTTACACCACTCTGGAGAGCAGGAAGAGTGCTGCTTGACTGCCAGCACTTAACTGGTTTTACCTGTATCCTGCCCACTGGTAGGGGCCTAGGGCACAGAATCTCTTCTCTAATGTCCCCAAGTGGGAACATGGGACAAGGAAGAGGTGTCTCTGCTCCTCTAGGAGGATCAGAGCATCTAAGAGGTGAAACAGCCCCACACTCCTACCCTCTTCCACAGGCCGTTCTCAGAACTGAGGCAGGCAAGCCCCTGTTGGAGTCCGGGGGTCAAACATGGTCTACTGGTCTCTGCAAATACCATGGAGGTTTTCATAGAGAACGTTCCCCCTACAACCCTAAGCTTGTTCTGTTTAGCATGCCCACCTCGTCCCCACCCAGTGGGTCTCTTGAGTCCCTGAAGCTTCTGAGCTCCAGCAGAGCATTAAAAGGAGCATCGGGAAATGAGATACGTGTTCTCCCAGCCCTGCCTGGCAGGGGAGTCAACTGGATGCCATGACAGGACTTCGTGTTTATTCTCAAATGAACCCCAGGATGCCTGGCTCCAGCCAGCTCCTCCTGCCCTCCCATGCCAGGCCTTCTTGCTTCCTGCTTTAGTATCTGGGGCTCCTGTGCCAGGCACCACAGCCTCTTCCCTTCCACCCAGCCCAAGCTGCTTCTGGAAGGATGGATCATGAGCCATTAGCTGGCAGGGAGAGGGTAAGGGAAGGGGAGAGGGCACCCAGAAACTGTACCAGGCTGAAGAACTCATCCTCTTGTTCTGGATGGAAGTTCAGACGGGCAAAAGCCAGCAGCATGCTGCACAGGTGGGGCACGGTGGTGTCCTGGGCTCTGTTCAGGATGTGCTGGGCAGGTCAGGGATAGCAGAGACAGGATGAGCGCACTGCCCAGGATGCCGTCCTCCTACCCAGCTCTGAATCTGAGGGGAGCCTGGGAGGCCAGGGGCGACTACAGGACCCTCCACCCAGGGCCTACAAGCAGCTGGCCACATGGGGTGATTCCCATAGGGCCAGACCCTTCACCCAGCAGCAACTACCCAGAGGGCAGGGGATACCTAGAAACTGCCTCCTTCTGACACTGGCTTTAGAAATGCTCTACAACCAGTACACTGAGTTTAAAACAGTTGCCTGTAAACATAAGGCCAGGCATCATCTTTCCTTACAATTCCATTGTAGGGCACTCAACAGTTCAGCAGGGAGTTCTGAGTCATTCTCAGCCTCACTGTTACCTGCTATAGCTACTCCAAGATGTATGAAAACACTTATGCCCAGTTAATTTTTCTACTTTTAGTAGAGACAGAGTCTTGCTCTTACTCAGGCTGGTCTCGACCTCTTGACCTCAAGCAAGCCTCCCAGTGTGCTAGCATTACAGGCATGAGCCGCCACACCTGGCCAGAAATATGTATTTGCCACTTACAAGTGAGCATTTTTAGATTGGCTTTGTTTCCTCGATTAAAGCAACAGTTCTCAACAGATGCCCAGGGAGTCAGCTCCTTCAAGTTGGGGCCAGACATGGCGAGAGCCCCCAGTGCCCAGCTGTCCTCAGTAGCGTGGAACTGGCTGGCCAGGCCTCCAACTGGAGTAGGCCGTGGCTCACCTGGGCAAAGGCCTCAAACAGAGGCAGGTTGAGCCACTTGAGCAAGGCGAAGGACTTGGCGCAGTGGGCCACCTCACTGGGTGTCAGGGTGGGCATGAGAGACAGCAGGTCGGCAGCCAGGCGCTGGGACACTTGGGTCTGGTGAAAGCTGAGCTTGCCTTTGGGACAGAACAGACCACAGGGTTTAGCTAGGGAGGGTCAGCATATGCCAGCCAGCCCCACTCTACATCAGCTTTGAGGTCTAGAAGGTTGATGTCTGTAACCAAATTTATCCCTGAGCCTGAGACACAGGAACAGGGCCCATGGGTCACAGTGTTTCTGTAGCAGCCTTCTGGGCCAGTGCCTACCACAGGTATGGCAGGCACCGAATTTGACACAGCTGCAGGCACCTACAAGGCCTGAGTTCCCTCCCTCCGCAGTTTTGTCCAAAGAACTTACCATAGGCGTAGGCCAGGTCCAAGAGCACACTTTTTGTCAGAGAGAAGGGCTTCTGCACAAGGTGGTAGGAGATGGCCCGCAGCAAGGGCACAGATCGCCGGCTCTGAGCTGCCAGTGTCACCAGCACCTTCCGCAGCTCGTTGGGGCCAAACTGCTCCACCAACTCCAGGCACTGTCAACCACAGCCGCGTAGGGGTCAGCTGAATGGCCTGAGGTGGCAGGGACGAGCTGGGGGCAGGGGTCCCATCCAGTGCAGCCCCTGCGAGACAGCAACTGGGCCTGAGCTGACTAAACACAGGCCCATCTGTGCAGGGCCTGCCTCCTTGCCCGCCCCAGGGAACCCCTGAACTTGGAGCACAATGTCCACAGCCACACTTATCCCCAGGTCCCAGGGGCAGGGGACGCAGGGCCCATGAGCTACGGAGCTTGCTATGGCAGTCATCTGGGCCAGCCTCCACTATGATAGGAACGGGGGCTGAATTTGACTCGACTGCAGGGCTGAAGTCAAGAAAGGAGGTACCATATCTCTAGGAATGTTCTAGGAAGAAGCTGGGCCATGCAGGGGCAGGCCTAGGCTTGACCAGCTCCTCTGCGTAACTTTAGGAACTACCTGCCATGCCCACCCCTCAGGATCATGCTCTTGATGAGATTTTGGAAAAAGATAAAGGTGCAGGCCAGGCGCAGTGGCTCACGCCTGTAATTCTAGCACTCTGAGAGGCTGAGGTGGGCGGATTGCTCGAGGTCAGGAGTTCGAAACCAGCCTGAGCAAGAGCAAGACCCCGGCTCTACTATAAATAGAAAGAAATTAATTGGCCAACTAACATATATAGAAAAAATTAGTCGGGCATGGTGGTGTATGCCTGTAGTCCCAGCTACTCGGGAGGCTGAGGCAGGAGGATTGCTTGAGCCCAGGAGTTTGAGGTTGCTGTGAGCTAGGCTGATGCCACAGCACTCACTCTAGCCTGGGCAACAAAGTAAGACTCTGTCTCAAAAAAAAAAAAAAAAAAAAGATAAAGGTGCAATCAGGGAAGCGTTTGTGTTAGGAGGAGCAAGTGGGTAAGTGGTACTTGATAAACATGGCCAAGGAGCAACTACCTGCTGCTACCCAGAGCCCTTTGGCCCCTCCTTGTGTGATGCCTAAGACTCTGTACAAAAGCTTCCAGGGCTCCTGTCCCAATGCACATGACAACCCTTTCTGCAGAGGACTATCACCCAATTAACAAGCCCAAAGCCCTGGGGAGGCTGACCAGGTGCCACCTGCTCTTAGCCCTAGTACCTTGTCTTCCAGGCGGTTCATCAGTGACTCGGAGAGGTGCCCCACCTTCATCATGATGGCCACCACTGTGCGGCCATCTTCAATTTCTGTCCAGCGCCTCTCCAGGTGCATGAGCAGCTCAGCCAGCAGCTCCTGTGAGTACTGCTTCTGCATGGAGGTGGCACAGGACTCTGCCAGGAAGGCCAAGTGCTTATAACTGAGCCTCCGCATGCGCCAGCGGACCTCCTGCTCTACTGACTGCAGCACCTTGGAGTCCCTGGGGAGCGCCAGAGCATACAGGCTCCGCAGCAGCTTCATGAGGGTTCCATGCCAGATCGAAGTTATCTAGGCAGGTAAAGGACACAGGTGAGGTTACACGTGGCACCCTGTTGATCCTGTGTGTGAGCTGGAAGCTATCTCTGTGAGCCTCCTGTCATGGGCATTTACTACAACTCTTCAGAGAAGGCAAGAGTTAGTTCCCCATCCTGGTCTAACATCCCCTGTGCTCAGAGCTCATGAGGAGCCTTGTTCAGCCTTGAGTTCTAGAGACTTGCTGTCTGTAACCAAATTTATCCCTTAGCCTGGGACACAGGAACAGGGCCCATGAGTCACAGTGTTTCTGTGGCAGCCTTCTGGGCCAGTGCCTACCATGAGTAGGGTAGACACCGAATTTGACACAGCTGCAGACATCTACATGGCTAGCACTCTCTTCAGGCATAGGCCAGGTCCAGGAGCATGCCTCTAAACCTGGTCCTCTAGCCTTGAACAAACTACTTCTGCTCGAGGTGGCCAGGGTCATTTGCTATTGCTTGCAATCGAGAAATTCTCCGAGTTTCCCTAATGAAGATTTGACCTGAAGTGGCTGATTAAATGGAGACTACACCGTCTTGACACGTGGTCCTGGCTATGGCTGTGTGGTGGGCATGCAGACCTGAACTGCAGATAAAGCTGTCAAAACCGGAGGTCAGAGAAAGAGTGGAGCCTGAGGGATGTGATCTGATGGCAAGGTTTGCTAGGATCAATTTTGTCACCAGAATTACTTGCAATGACAAGTAAAAACACCAACTTTTCTCTAGTAAAATAACTGTTATTTTGAGTCTGAGAAGCTCCAACCCCCAAACTTTTCTCTAACAAAACAATCCTAACACTTTCTGGGGATGTGAATTTTCTTAGGAATGCAACTGCTACAATAAGCAGAAAAGATGACACCTTTGCAGAATAAGCATGGGGACCGAGTGTACCACCACCTTGCCTTCTAGGGGTATGTGACCCAAACACACCAGTCACTCAACTCGGCAGAGGCAGGTGCTCCTCATGTAGGAAGGGCCACAGGAAAGCCTTCGATGTGTGAGTAAAAAGACCCCTGCTATCATTAAGCCCTGCCCATCCTCAAATGCTAATGTCTCCTGGGGAAGACCAAGCTGCCGCAACCACCAGAACCTCTGAACAGGCTCTAACTAAATTACAGGCATCCTCTACACCCATACTCCTATAAGATACCAACACCCTATGAGGTTATCATGAGCTCCACTGCACATGTAAACAAAGGTCAACTTATTTCCCTGAAGTCTCAAGGTAGTTCTGGGTCCAAAACCTGCACCCCAGTCCTGCCCTCTCCACTGGTGCATGCTTTGTCTCTGAAGAAGCTGACTCTTCGTGCAGGGAATGTGCCTCCAGGCCTCAGAGATGTGGGTGGCTCTTTGCCTGCTTGGATAGCACCTCTCCTTCCCTTTGGCCCAGACCCCAGCCTCACAGAAGACAGCAGATGTTAAAACAAGCATGACTGTCATTTTCTGTGCCAAGTGTCTCAATGCTGACCCCTCAGACTCAGTCTCTTCACCTATGAATGGGGAATGGAAACCACTCATATAAAGAAGTGAGCTGGGAACAGAGGAGCCAATGTCTGAAGAGTTGGGAAGGAAGGAGAAAGTACTGGAGTCAATTCCAGTCTCACATGAAGCCTGGTGCCTGTACCTTTCTAGTTTCATGGACTGTAGGAAAATCACTTAAAAGAAAGCTCTGTCATCATTCATCATTTAAATTGCAAATACTTGCCTTATAATTTTGTTAAGATGGTCAGTCATATATTCCCAAGACATGCTTCAATTATGTGTAAGTCAATAAACAACAAATAGAATTATACCCTAAGAACAAGAAAGGGCCTAAGTTCATTTTATGAGCTATATTCTCAACCCTCCCCCCCAAAAGTATACCTAGTACCACTAGTGTGGACTCCAGTACACACAATATATGCGTATACACACACACTTAACAAAAAGTTCCATGAGACAGTATTCAGTATTCCCCTTACTACATGCGATGAATTCTAGTATTTTCTACACTACTCTATCTGATTAAAAAACAGCTGGCCAAGTCCCACTACACCAGTTTTATAATAGGAACTTGAAAAACACATTTAGTGCAACCCCTTCCTTGCATAGTACCTTTCTCTCCTCTTCATCACGCTTGACAACTGGCCACAGTTTCAGTGCCTGAGCACCTCCTTTCCAACACAGACCAGAGAGTGAGGGCCAAGTTGGCCAGAGCAGGAGTCTGTACTCCTTCTTTTTGCACATAGAGCCCAAGGGAAGAACCTAAAATAGAGTCCTTCCTCACAATGAGCAGAAACTGACTTCTGTAGTCAGTTCTGGCCCCCCAGTTGCCTCTCTCCCTGTTCACTCTTAGAGGGTCTGAACATGGCTAGATCATGCCCATGCCTGTCTCAAGTTTCAGGGACCTCCCATTAGTCACACTGCATTTCCTCCAGCTTCGAGAATAGTGGCTAGCCATCAGCCAGCTGTGGAAGGGTGGGAGATACAAGTCAAGACTGTATGGTGAGGGGGAAAGTACCTAAGAAACTGAGAGGAACCTGGCTTGCTTTCTACACTTCTATTACTGTGGGTCTTGGTTGCCTTTTAGTAGGATGTGGAGGTAGCAATATTTGCATAACAAGGTTCTTGTGAGAACAGAGAGAAAACACATCAAAGTACTTGGGAAGGACCCTATCTACAGCTGGTAAGCACTGGCTGCTGTGGCCTCCAGTGTTTCTGGTTATCTTCTTCTTGTTCAAGGCCTCAGGCAACACTAGCACTCACCTTACTGTTGGCCAGATGGAGAAGTTTCTGGAAGCGGGCATCCTGTATGAGTGAGGCCTTGTCTTCTGGCTTTTCAGACAGCAGTCGGGAAAGTCGTATGACTATGAGGGCTGCATGGTTGTGGTGTAAGTGGTGACCACTACCAAGTAGCTCCAGGAGCTCCTCTGGCCTGGTGGCCTTCTCAATAAGCTGGTCTATCTCTTGTTTCTCTGGGTAGGGAGTAAACACTTGTTCCTTCTCTACCAGCTCTGTCAAGGAACTTGAGAAGTGGGAACTGGGTGAGGTGGCTGAAGAAGTCAGAGTCTTATGGGATATCCTAGCAAGTCTTAGTCTGCCAGTTGGAGCCATAGCAGGTGCCAAATGGGCAGCTTCTCTCAGGAGGCATGTGCATCGCTTCACTAGGCGAACTGCCATGATGTCCTAGGTGGCAGAGAGTTAAGACTCCTAGTAAGTGATTCCAAACCCTAAAGAGAAAAAGGAAAGAAAGTGTTCGTACTGTGGCAGTTCCTGACTCACAAACTTAAGAGAAAAACATGACAAATGAAGTCGTAGCCATTCTCTCTGTAAAATCAGCCTTCATCTTTCTCCTTTTTGACAACCCACATGTATGTGACAGTATTTTGAGAAGCAAAAATCACAGAAAATTTTTGTTTCAGTATGGAATTCATTCAAATATCAAAATTCAGAAGCATTATAGCTTGGGTTGGAGAGTTTTCAGGCCTTGGTTGTGCCTTGCAATCACCTAGGGAGTAATTCAACAATTCAGATTCCTAGGTCCTGCCCAAGATCCCTGAATTGGAATCTCTGCAGATAGGGCTCAGACAAGATTATTTATTTATTTTTTATTTCAAGGGTAACCATGATTAATAGTTACTGGCTTACAGAGACAAAAGGAAAGGCTAGTTTAAACCAAATGATCCTGCAAAACCCAAAACATATAATTCACATTTCTAAAGTTTCTGTAGATATATTTTAACACTATAGATGCAGGATTATGCTTCCCCAAACCAAGGTAGATTACATCACTAACCTACTTTTAAAAAACCCAAAACACCACTTCCCCAGTCAAATTTTTAAGAGCAAAACTCCTGAACCAATAATAAGGACTTCTCAACATGACCCAGAATAATCTTCCCAGTTTTATCTCTCCTCCCTCTCCAGACAAGCCCCTTCTAATCAGGCCTTATACATCCACTCCACCTTGCAAGGCTTGCTATCCCAATTATAGGGCCCTGAAAAACACACTTTTTATCTTTTCAAGCCCAGACAAAATATTACCATCTCCAACAATTTGTTACATGGCCCTATGATGCTGCTTTTAACAATTCTATCAGCAGGTCTAGCTCACTAGAGTAATTAAATGACCTAGGCAAGACACGTGACAAGGGCAAAATAAAATGTTAACCTGGGCTTTGCTTCTGCCAAAGCAGATAGCACATTTGATCTTTCTATTTCCTGGAACTTGGTATATGGCTGGTATATTTTATTTTTACATGAGTAGATTATTGCAGCTGTGAAAAGCTTAGTCTAACTCCACATATAGAAAAAAAAATGAGGCATAAAGAGGAGGAATATTTGCCCAAGCAAAACATCTACCACTTCCAGAGCCCAAGCAGTGGGGAAGCACTGGAAAACCTTTCCGAATTTTAAGGCAACCCTAACAGCAGTTTAGAGTTGTAAACTGAAATCCAGAAACCAGACTTATTAGGCAAATACCAACCCGGAAGTTTGGTTCAAAGAGACAGAGAAATAACCTGCACAAAATTACGAAACCCAGTTCTCTGGGGACAACAAGAAGGGTCGATGGGGTCGACGCCTTCCAGAGCGGGCCGCTCGGGCACAGCGGGGAGAGGGGGCGCGTGCGCACTGGCTGAACGGCGCCGAACCGACAGCCAGCCGACCCTGCCGCGACCCTGGGGCCCACTGCGTCCCAGCACCCCGCCCGCCCTCCCGCTCCCCGCGGCTGGCCGCCTCCTAGCACCCTTGCCACCTTCCCAGCCTCGCCTTTGTGGCCCCAGGACCCACGCTCAGCAGCCCCTACTCTCCGTGGCACCACGCCACTGTGAGTTCCATCACTGACCTCCATCCGCCGCACACCCTGTCCCCGGGCCCATGAGGCTCGGCGCGCCGGCTACGTCACTCGGAGCGCCACCGGAAGCGAGGCTCGTAGCACCCTGCCCAGCCGGAAGCTACGCCCACCGTCCCGTTTGGCCGGGTGCCATCTTTACTGAGGGCACACGTAACGTGGTGGGAAGGGAAGTAAGAGATGGATGATGGGAAACTTAGAAAAGGTATACAGCGCAGAAAGGAAGGCAGGAAGGCTAGAAGGCCTGGGTGCCCTCCGGCCGTCATTCCGTCCTCACATGGATTGCGAGAGCCGACCCTTGTTAGTTGGTACTGTCCTCCGCACCCGCTGCTCCCACGTAGGCTTTGCAGGAAAACTCGTAGGCCAGTGGAAGACTGGGCTGGTGGGGTCTGGGTAGGCGATGTCGGGGCCAGGAGGGCTGCTGAATGGAGACGGGGGAGTTCCGGAACATAGGTTTGCAGCTCCATCTGAGGAGATACAGGCAGTTTGTCTAGACCTAGCAGTTTTTATTTTGAAGTCTAGAATTCTGGACTTTTATGTGCAATCTGCAGATTTTCAAAAAGCGGTATTTAATTACAAAGTAAAGCGGCCGAGTAATCCAAACAAAACGTATCTGAGGTCCGTATATGGACTTCATTAATTTTTCTTCCTGCACAGTTTTGTATGGAGTTAATAATTACCTTGGGTTTTTTGTTGTTGTTGTTTAATTAAGATTCGTGTATTGGCCGGGCGCGGTGGCTCAAGCCTGTAATCCTAGCTCTCTGGGAGGCCGAGGTGGGCGGATCATTTGAGCTCAGGAGTTCGGACCAGCCTGAGCAAGAGCGAGACCCCATCTCTACTATAAATAGAAAGAAATTAATTGGCCAACTAAAATATATATAGAAAAAATTAGCCGGGCATGGTGGCGCATGCCTGTAGTCCCAGCTACTTGGGAGGCTGAGGCAGCAGGATTGCTTGAGCCCAGGAGTTTGAGGTTGCTGTGAGCTAGGCTGATGCCACGGCACTCACTCTAGCCTGGGCAATAAAGTGAGACTCTGTCTCAAAAAAAAAAAAAAAAAAAAAAAAGATTCGTGTATTTATCACAAATTCTACCCCAAAGCCTTCAGCAGCTATCTGTCAGAAGACAAAATTATGACAAATTTAGTTATTTATCTGTTAAAAGAAAAAACTTTAAATAAATTTAATTTAAAATTAAATTAATTTAAATTAATTAAATTAAAAATTAATTTAAATTTAACGGAGTTTAATTGAGCAAAGAACCTTGAAAACATGCTAAATGAAAGAAGCCAGGCACATGATGCCAACTATTGTATATTAATAGTTCCATTTATATACGAAATGTCCAGAATAGGTGCATTCATAGAGTCAGAGTAGATTAATAGTTTTCAGGGAGTGGTGATGGCGAGATTGGGGAATGACTTGGGTATGAGGTTTCTTTTTGGGGTGGTGAAAATGTTCTGGAATTACTAGTTATGGTTGCACAACACTGAATATACTAAAAGCCATTTGTGACACTGTGTGTGTATATATATATATATGCGTGTGTATGTGTGTGTACATATAAAGTATATATGTGATCTCTGCATGGAGCTTCTAAAACCCTTATAAGTCTTGAGTGACAGGGCATCTTTTGTTATCATAATAGGCCCATTTCAACCAAGCCAAAGTTTATGCTAACAGGTGGCTTTTGGAGGGTGGGAGCTGGTTGTCAGAAGAACCAACCATGTGATTAGAAGGTTGGAACTTTCACTTCTATTCTTGACCTCCAGGGAAGGAAGGGGGCTGGAGATTGATTTAATTACTGTTGATCTAAAGGAAGGAACTGAGACAAAGTTAATGTGAGTGGAGAGTTTATTTGGGCCAAAATAAGGACAGCTACCAGGAAGACTCAAACTCAAATAACGTAGGATAAGAGCTCCATTGGGTGTTTTTTTACAAGCAGGTTTTTAAAGGCAAAAGGGACAAAGTTGTTTGTCAGGAATTCTCATTGGTTTACAGAAATAGCATTGATTAGTGATTGGCCATATATTCTTGGACTACAGGGTATGAGTTATGATGTGCAGGGTGTGGCATTGTTAGGTTAATTTACAGCTACTCTGGCAGCAGTGCAGAGTCCACAGAGCAAGCAGCTTTAAGAGATGATTACTTAGCTCAAGGGGGAAAGTGGGATGTGACTGCTGTCTTATTCTCTTGCCTCTCTGGGCCTGATAACTTCAAGGAGGCTCACACACAAGTTTCTTTTCCTTCTCATTACCAATGGCCAATGATTTAATCAATCATGCATATGTAATTAACCTCCGGTAAGTAATGGAGTTTGGAGAGCTTCAGAGTTGGTGAATGCATTCACATGCTGGGAAGGTGGCACACCCCAAACTCAGTGGGAACAGAAGCTCTTCTGCTTGGGATTCTTCCAGAAGTGTTGTGATTAGGAAAATAGTTTTCCTTAGGGCCTTGCCTTAAAACCCTCATAATCTGGATGTTCATCTGTATCCATTAAAATATACTTTATAATTAAACCAGTAAACTATATGGGTTCTGTAAGTTCTGTGATCTTGTTACCGGCGCAGGCCCTTGGACTTCCTGTGCAATAGAAATTAGCAGAGGCAGAACGAGAGTCCCTATGTAAGGGAGGCAGCAAAAAGGAAAAGTCCTCAGGCTGATTCCCTGAGGGGAGTTGAGGGAGTTTTAAAGAGGCTTAGGTAGGAGGAAGGTGATGTGCAAGCATGTAGGTGGAGGTTTTCTTGCACCTGTGTAGTTGTATTCATGCTGCTTCTTATGTAGCATGTCTTATTAGCATGTTAAATCTCCACCAGGCATGATTTTTAGCATTAAAATGAGATTATAATGAGGGAATAGTCAGGGTAAGGTCAGTGTGGGGGTCTTTTTTGGCTTGAGGCAGTTAGATCTAGAAAGGTTTCCTTTCTTTGCAGCCAGGTTCCTTGGCAGCTGGTGTCGGCATTTTGCTTCAGTGGTCTTGGAAAACATTACTTAAGAGACAGATGGTTTGGTCCTCTCCTTAAATGCGCATGGGCTGAATTCCAGTGGCTATGATATCATTTTTTTTTCTCCTGCAGTTAATTAGGCTGGGTCACACTGTCCGTGTTGCCTCCCTTGGTCAGAAGTACAACTGGAGTCCTGTCCCTATACTGTCCCATTCTGACTGTTTGTATCTTTCCAAAGTTCATGTGTTGAAATCTAATCCCCAATGTGTTGGTATTAAGAGAGGGGGCCTTCTGGAGGTGATTAGATCTTGAGGGTGGAACCCTCCTGAATGGGATTAGCACCCTTATGAAAGAGGCCCAAGAGAGCATGTCTGTCCTTTCCTAATCCAACCAAATTGGGTCTGTTTTATACAAAATGGAAAGCCAAACACTGAAGCATTGGATTTTTGTATAGAGAAAAGTTTATTGTGAGGTGGCTGAGCAAGGAGACAGGAAATAGGCTCAAATCTTTTTTCCCAATCTGGAGTTTGGGACAAGTTTTATGGATTAGGAAGGACAGGTTGGTATGCAGAAGCACACAGAGGGCAGGTTTTAACTGAAAGGACTTCAAACAAGACTATTTATGGTGGGGCATGGGAGAGATCTTATCACTGGACATTCCCAGAGAATGGATCCCTGACTGTTGAAAGCATTCCAGTGCTCACGTTGCAGCCGTGTCCCAAACTTTTAGTTCTGTGGGAAGGTGGTGGGGGTGAGACTTTAGTTCTTGGTGTTATTCGATGTTGAAGTTTTCTGTGTATGCTCTGGCTACATAAAGTGCAAATTCCTAGCTCTGTGCCTGCAAAATAATTGGACATTCTGTTATCAACAGAGTACGACCAGATAAGACTGGTCATACTCTAACCCGCAGGCCTTTTCCAATTTTCCCCTTCTTATGCAGAAAATTTGTAAACTTTTTGAAAAGCTAAGAGTGTAGTACAGTGATCATCCCTAAACCCTTCCCCTGGATTCAGCCAGGAACATTAGGCAACACTTCCTTCTTTCTGTCCTTCCCTGGCCTCACCTCTGGTTCTCACTGCACATATATGTGTGTGTATGTATATATCTCTGTGTATATATGTGTTATACATGTGTGCACATGTGTATGTGTGTTGCATAAAAGTGTACATATGTGTTTATATGTATACGCATACCTTAGTCTGCTTGGGCTGCTATAATTGAATATCTAGACTACGTAGTTTAAATGAGAGAAATTTATTTCTCACATTTCTAGAGGTCTAAGATTAAGGCACCAGCAGATCTGGTATCTGGTGGGGTCTTGATTCCTGTTTTGCAGATGGTCATCGTCTGATTGTATCCTCACATGGCCAAGAGTAGAGCGAGCTCTCTGGGGCCTCTTATCAGGGCACTGATCCCATTCATGAGGGCTCCACTCTCCTGACCTAATTATCCCTCAAAGGTCCTACCCTCCAAATACCATCACTTTAGGGGTGAGGCTTTCATATGAATTTTTGGAGATGTTACAAATATTCAGACTGTACAATATATGTATGTATATTTGTATATATGTATAAACATGGATATGTACAGGTATATATGTGTGTGTATATATGTGTATATGTACTGTGTATACATATACATATATATATGTTAAAAAAATTTTTTTTGGTTGGTTTGCTTGCCAAATCCTTTGAAAGTGAGTTGCAGGCATCACAAACTTCTCCCCTGAGTCTTTCAGCAGCACATGTTGTCCATGTTACTCCAATATCATTATCCTACCAAAGAAATTAACATTGATTCAATAAGGCCATCTAATGTCTGGCCCATATTCAGATGTCTCCAGTTGACCCTGTCTCCTTAGTCTCTGTTGCTCCCCCTTCTCTTTATATAACATCGAGTGTTTTGAAAAGTCCAGTCACTTGTCTCATGGACAAGGCATTTATCTGATGCATCCTGATGGCCGTTGGGTAAACATCTTTGGCAGGGGCCCCACCTAGAAGTGTATGTGCCTCCCCTTTGGTCACACTGGGAAGCACAAAGTCTTGGTTCTAGGCTTCAGTGGGGACCACCAGCTCTGTTACAGAGGACTCTTTCGCCCTTTGTGAATGCTAAGCAACCCATGCAGTGATATTTGAGATGGTGTGAATGTCTTGCTCCCTCCCAGTGGTTTTTGCACCCTCTGATGACCCTAGCCTGGACTA
>VSMD01018675.1:0-52500 GCA_008750895.1 Mirza zaza | reverse complement strand
GGACGCCTCCACCCTCTCCTCTCCGCTCTCCCTTGTCGCTCCCCTCCCTCCGTGTGACCACCCAGGCCTCCCCGCCGCTGGTCGTCCGCTTGGCGTGGCCCTGGCAGCAGGGCACGTAGGAGTCAAGGGGCGAGCGGGAGCTCGATCTGGCGCCAGAGGTGCCCGTGGGCGTCCCCAGAATTCTGCATGGAAAGTAACTGGCTAGGACAAAGGCCAGGATCTCGGTGCCAGAGGCCAGAGAGGTTCTGCTTTGAGCTGCTCCTACGGTAGGAGTGCGCGCAGAGGCCCAGAGAGGGAAGGGACTTGCCTAAGATCACACAGCGTCCCAGCAGCCGCACTGGGCAGGGGAGGGGTTGGCACCCTCCCTCCACCTCTGGGTTCTCCGGATTCCTTCTGCACTGGATAAAATCTTCCTGGCAGCAGGTCTGCAGAGCGGCCCGAGCTCAGGGCTGGGCCTGGCATGGGCTCCAACTCTCCGCAGCTCAGCCCCTTCCCTGGGGAGGCAGAGTCCCCGCGGCCCCCGCCCGCGGCCCCCAGGACCCAGCCCTGCGCCTTGCCGGTTATTAGACAGCTCGCGGGGACTGTCTGCGGGCCGCCTCTTTCCTGCTAATTATCACCTTATGAAAAGTGTTTCATTAAGAAACTCTGCTTTTGATTAATTATCGACAGAATGCTGACCAGAAAGAAATGAAATTAATCTCTGACCCCGTCTGGGTAACACTGGAAATTCATCACATATCCTTTTAATATTGAAACACAGCGCAGAATTTTAATAGAAAATATTGTTTTTCCAAACCTCCAGTCTTTATTAATGCCCCTGGGCAGGGAATGATATTGCTGGCAATATAGCAGTCTTTGTTCATTTTAAATTTATTAAACATAATGCACTTCATTTTCAAACATTTTACTGTTTCTTTTTAATTTCACTCAGTGTAAGTACAGAATAAAACCTTTTTAAACATTTAAGATATTGAAAACCCATATACGGATGTATAACGGAAACACTCTGGCCATCAAATAAATTTAAGTAGAAGCAATTGTAATTTTAAGCTCCCAAGTATTATCCCCTTCAGACATTAAGGCAGTATCAGTAACCATCAAATGAGAGTGCGGGGAGAGGTTGGGCGCCCCCCTGCACTCAGCTCTGTCAGGAAGGCCAGCCAGGCAGGGTAGCGGGGCAGCCCCTCGGCCTCTCTAGCCCACAGGGCGCTGTCCCCCTCCATTTCCTTGGCCCAAGTGAAATCTTTTTCCGGGGCCTGGGTGACTGACTGTATGAGGCGTCACCACCTCCCCTGCTCTGTTCACCAGGACCAGGGGCTCGCTGCCCCAGCCAGACACGGGGGCTTTCCGGCATCAGAAGGTGTTTTTCCTCCTTTCTAGAGCCATGCCAAGTGGGCCCGACCCCAGCCAAGGTTCTTTCAGACCTGCCCCGCTCAGGTGGGCCCCTAGAGAGTTCCCAAGCCCTGGGCAGGGGGTTTCTCCAGATATCATGCCCCCCCAAACCTCTCCTTCTGGGCCTGCTGCCACCAGTGGAGCTGGCCCGGGCACCTACCCCCAAACCCGACCCTCAGCATAACTCCTGCCCTCTCCCCTTTCCCGAGGAATCCAAGCCCTGCGTTTAATGAGTCGTGAAGTGTGAGAACTTCCGGAGACTGCAGCGCCCAGAGATGCCAATTCCAGATGTGCGAGGTGGGAGGGGCGGGGCCTCCTGGCCACTGTGGTCTGAGCGAAGCATCCTGGGTCCAGGTTCCAGCGATCTGGGCCCTGAATTGGAAACAGGCAACTTCTCCGCTGAGAAATTACTCTTTTTATTTCTTGTAGCTTTCCTGGTGCCCTATTTCACGGCACTGAGAAACGGAATATTACTTTTAAAACACTATGAAATACCAGGTCCTGTCCTCAGAGCTATTTCGGGGGAATTCAATTTTCGCTGAATGGCAAGGAGTGCCACCATTTCTTTTGGGGGCTGACAGGGCGGCTCAGTGGGAAGAAGAAAATTCTCAGGGATGGTCCTGGCAGTTCCAGAGAGGTTTGTTGGTGTCCGGGTCACACACCGGTGTCCCTTTGCCCACCTGCACTCATGTAGACACCTGTGCACTCAGTAAACATGTCTTAGATGCGATAAGACAACGCACAGCACTTTCCATCTGCAGGCTCCCACCATTAGCATCCTTTATGGCTCTGGAGTCAAAGTGTGGCCTAGGCAAGTCATCTATTGTCTGTGATCTGTCTGCCAGCAGGACACCCTGTCCCCTAGGTGCCCCCCCTCTGTGGGTGTCCTGATCTCCTGGAGAACAGTTACCCTGAGAACAGTTACCCAGTTCCTAGCCGCTAGGAAAAAAGTTTGTCTTCCCGTCCTCTCCTCCCTCCTCTTCTTTCTTAGAGAATGTTCCATCCCCCAGACCCCACAGCAGACAACTTGGTTTCCAGTGTTGGGGGTCGGGGCTGGCAAAGGCCCTGGGAAAAAGCAAAGGGCTTTTTCTGGGAAACCCTCAGTCCTCCAGTGAGCAGAGATCAGGCCCCCTCTTGCTTCTAGCCAGTGCCATAGATTGGGGGCAGGTAGCTGGGGACCAAGGAAAGCACCTTCCAGCTGCCTCCCCCAGAGCTGGGGCCCCCGGGCCCCAAGTTCTGGAGAGAACCCCAGCCTGGTCCCCCAGAGCCGGGCATGGGCAGGATCTGTGTTGGAGGATACCCCAGGGGGTGTGTGGGAGAGGGGAAGACTTCCCTTTTCCCCACAAACAAGACTGGAAGCTGCAAATAATACCAGACTCCCCACTGCCCCTCCCATCACAGTCTTTCTTACAAATCCTTCTGAAGGCAGCTTTCCAGGGCCCTTGGAGGCGGAGAAGCCAGGTAGGGCCAAATTGGCGGTCTCTGCCACACCCAGGAGCAGGCCTCTACCTCACCAGGGCAGGGCCAGGAAGAGCCCCCCAAGAGTCCAGAAAAGAAACAGGCGTGGAGTGGCCTGTGAATTTAATTTTTTCCTGATCCACTTAAACTAAAAACAAACAAAAGAGGCCTGACTGCAGCAGGAGGTGTGGGGGCTGTACCCTGTTCCAGGAGCCCTTCGAGACCTTCTCCGCCTCTTGCCTGCTGCTGGTTGAAGCTGCGGTGGAGGGTCTCCCCACAGTGTCCAGAGCTCAAACTTGCTCAGACTAGGGGATCCAAGACTGCCCTGCTCCGAGGACAGCACCCGGGTTCCCTGGGCCCTGACCCTGCATACACCTACTCTCTCCAGTTTCCTGTAAACAACTGCTTACTGGAGTTAGAAGTTAGGACTCTCTCTCAAAAAAAGAAAAAAAAAAGATAAAGCGATTTAAAGATAATTAATTGCATTAAACTATTGACTAACTACCTTACTCAATAGTAATTCATTTAGAGAATATTAAAATCGGAGGAACAATAATAAAATTGATGCCAATTCCCACGGGGAGGGAGATGGCCAGCAAATTGGATACTTTTCTTAATCTGGCGTAAATAATAACATGTCTGCTCCGTTCTCTCTCACGCCAATTCCCCTATCATTTATTCCAGGCTCTAAAGCTGGTTTCATAATTGATATCAGTTACTCAATGAGTGCTTTTTCATTTGTTCTTGTTATCCGTGATAATTGCGAAGTTCAGCTCTCGGAGTTGGAGTCAGCTCGGGTGTAGGGGGCCTGGTTCCTGGGGCGCAGCGGGGCCTGCGCCCAGGCTGGGTGGGGAGGTGAGGCTCTGGCCGCTCCCGTCCTTCCTATTGGTGGCAGTTTGTCGGTCTGAGTGGGACGTGGACAGGCCCCTAGTCCGGTCCTGGGGCGTCGCTCAGGGGGACCCCACCATGTCCGACAAGGTCCCGAGGCCTTGCTCCCCAGCTGGGAGATTGCACCCAGGGTTAAGAGACAACCCGAGTCTGTTAGAAAAGCCGTGGGTGGAAGCGGTGACTCCCAAACGACATCTGAGGAAAAAAATGCCGCAGAGCCTGGAGGAAAATTTGGGAGAGGGAGGAAAGGGGGAAGGCTGCAAGGGAGGGACACGATGGAGGGACAGCCCGGCCAGCGACCACGCCTGTTGGGGGAGCAGATAGCAGCTCCTGACCGGCCTCCCCAGTCCCACCATCTGGGCCCGAGCACAGAGACCCGCTGGCCGGAGCTGTGGCAGCCGGCCCCGTCCCCAAGATGACTATTTCGTTATTTATTCACTTATTTATTCATTTATAAAGTGTTTACTTAGCTCGGTGCAGATGTAACATCTCATTTACAGCGTGGCCTCGGGGCATAGAAACAATTGGCAACAAAAGAGTAACTCCGGAGAATTAGAAAAAACACAACAACAAGAGCACGCGTTGTGGGGATGGAGAGCGCTCCCGTGATGGCTGGAGTCTGAGACCCGACGGGGTGGCCCCTTGCGAGGGTGCGGTGTCGCCAAGGGGGTGTTGCTGGGCCCTCTGCACCAGGCAGTTTCTGAGCCCCGAGTGCACAGTCCAGGGTTCCGGCTGAGCCTCTTTGGAGGCGTCTTTGCAGCGGTTCGGGCCGCAGGCGCGCGGGGTGCGACCCACGGAGACCCAGAGGTGGCGGTGGCCAAGCAGGCTTGCACAGCCACTTGTCCCCTCGGTCTCTTCCGTTGTGGACAGGGCTGCCTCATGGAGGCCACTCACCCCCCTTCAACGTTACCAGCGGGGGGCGGCTCGGTGCTGACCCCTCCAGCTGGTCCCGGGACTCCTCTCCGTCCGGCCTGCTGGCCTGGGGGTCCTGGTGGGCGTCGCGTCCCCGGGTGTGGAGGGCACACAGGGCTCAGACAGGGCCGCCTCCCTCCCGCCCCACCGCAGGGCGTGAGCGCTCAGCCCGCGATCACAGACCCCTCCTCCCCCCACCCCCACAGTGGGGAAACTTAGGCCCGCAGCGCCTTGACGTGCGCACCGCAGCTCGTGGCCGGCCTCGGACGCGCTGGCGCTCGGGTTGTCGCGTGTGGGGGGCAGGCGGCTCCAGCCGGGGCGCGAGGGCAGGAAGGGGCGGCGGGGGCGAATGTGCGGGACCCCGGTTCTGGAGCGCGCGGAGGGCGTGGACCGCGCCCCTGCCCCTCCCGCCGCGTCCGGGCGTCTCCACCGCGGGTGTCAGTTCGGTGCCGCGCAGGGGGGGCTGGGGACCGCCCCTCCCCCGCGGCGGGCGCGGCCGGCGCGGAGCCCGCGCAGCCGTCAGGGGCTGACGGAGGCAGCTGCGACTGTTTAACCGCGAGCCGGTTGCCTGGCAACCCGAGGCGGCTCATTACCGCGGCCACAGTGATTAACCAAAAAAGAAAAAAAAAAAAAGAGGAAAAAAAAGGGAAAGAAAAAAATAAGGAAGAAAAAAATAGAGAAAAGCGGGAATATGAAAGTAAAATGGATTATTTAATTAGCTAATTGATAATCAACTTCTTTTTAATTATTCACTTAATTAAAAAAGTGTAAGTACAACACTGCCCTCGTCAAGAGCGTTGATATCCTGGCAGAGTTTCCAAGCCGCCTTCCCTCCCTCTCTCCCGCGGGCCTGGGAGGCAACTTTGGTCCTTCTCGCAGCGTCCCCAGACCACCCAGCCCCGACAGCCGGGGAGGGCTGGGCTGCCTCCCCTCCCCCACCCTGCCCTCCGCACCCCAGCCTCGGTTTCCCTCTGTAGGCGCTGTCTTAGGTGCCGCTGCGCGTGTGCAAGACAGGCTTGGTGCCCCCTTCCTGGAAGGGGTGTTCTGGAGCAAGAAGCGGTCAGGACTGTCACCTGCAGAGAAATAGGCCTACAGAGAGGGTGACACTGAGGAGGGGAGGCGGAGGGGGGCGCTGGTGCTGTCTGGGGTTTAGCATCCCCCGCGAAGGCAGCTCCCAAGGCTGCAGGAGTCAGGCATGGGCCGGCAGGGCTGTGCTCTGGGAGGCAGGAGGGTGTGGGGGGTGTCCACGACTGACCTCAGCCTCCGCCTTGAAGGCTCTGGCTGAAGGGTGTAGTGGACACAGTGCAGGCCCCCTCTCCCTTTGGGATGGGCGGGCTTCCCTACTCCCACCTGATTCGTCCCCGGGCATAAGGGGCTGCCTCCCTGGCAGTGTGTCCCTTTCTGGGGCCCCTCACCCAATGTTGGCTTCACTGCCAGTGCAAGGCCAGCCCTTAGCCTCTGACAGAGACAGCTCTCAGGGACCAACACACTGCTCCCTCCCAGATAAGCCTCCTGCACAAGCACTAGCACCTCCCGCTCAGGTTGTTTACCGGAAATCCAGGCTAAGGCCAAGCTGGGAAGCAGGAGGCCCATGGAGACCCTGAGGAGTGGGTTCAGGACCTGTCTGGGGCAGAGTATGCAGAACTAGATGATGAATTGGGAGGTGGAGGAAGTCTGGAGTCTAGAGGGGGTGCAGGGTTCGGGCGGCAGGTGGGTTGGGAGGCACTGGCCCAGTGCTCAGCACAGACCTGCAGGGCCTGCCTGTTCAGGTCCCTCCTTGCTTGGCTCACTCTTCCCTCCTGGCTTCCCCGTCTCAGACTCTTTCCCTTCTCACGTTCCTCCCACTCCCTTTGTGGCCCTGACCCTGGGTGGCCAAGCCCTCTGGAGACTCCCTTTAACCTGCTTCACTGGGCAGTGCCCAGTCCTTTCCGGACAGCAGACAGCAGGAGGAGAGGGAAGGGCAGTGACCGCCCCCAGTCACTGGCCTTGCCCTGCCTCCTTCCTGTCTGGGGCACGGGGGCCTATGACATTGTGTGTGGGGCTGCTGCTGTCATTTGAAAGCAGCACCAGGACCCCTGGTGCTGGGCACTGGGACACCGCCAGCCCTGGGGGTGGGGCACACTGGAGACAGGGGGAGGAGCCTGTGACTGGCTGCCCTGCCCAGGCAGCCCTCCCAGTCGGAGCAGACAGGCCAAGGCAGCCGTGGAGAAGCACTGGTCAGTGCCTGGCCTGTTAGAAACGCTGCAGGCCTGCACCAGGGTCCGCCCTGCTTCCCAGGGAGTGGGGCCAAGGCTGGGACTAGAGCTTGCGGGGAGGGAACGGGGCAAGCAGGGCAGCAGTGTAGGGTCTGTGCCCAAAGCTCAGGCAAGAAGCCCTGGACTGGGCTGAGCACCCCTGCTCACCTGCGTCTGGATCACCTGCAGCAGGGTGTGCCCAGGGAGCCCCAGGAAAGCAAGGGCCGGAGGCTGGGGGTATGTTGTAAACTCTGTGTGTTGGGGGTGAGGAGCCTTGACTGGCTCGGTCAGGAATTTTTTCTTTTCTGCATGTCAGTATCATTGTCACCAAAATCCTGTCCTCTTTGTTGGTTGTGAGCCTGAAGGTAACTTCCAGTAAGTTCCACCTATTAAAGCTGTCCTGTCCTATAAGAATATTTTAGTAGAGCTTATTTGGTCTTCAGGGTGGTTTGGTGGGCTGGCCAGGTGGCCACTTGGCCCAGAGGAGGTGGTGGCAGCTCAGAGGCTAGAGGAACTCGAGCCACGCTGCTTTAGCTGGCCCAATGCTTCCCTCACTCAGCACGTTTTTGGGTGGCTGCCTGGTGGGGTGTGGGGTGGGGCTGGGAGCTATCAGGGAAGCAGCTGTTCAGTGAGCAGGGCTTTTCATTTCTTGGGCTGTTCTTGGGGCCATGTCTTCTGCAGGGAACAACCTTGGGGTCCTACAGATCATCCAGGCCTCCTCCCCTCTGTGCCCCGACCTCCTCAGGGCCCCGAGGGGCTGAGCAGTAGCGTGGGAGGCTGGGGAACACCCAGGGGTTGATCTCCTGTGGCCAGATCTCACTGTACCCTGGGCACACAGCTCCCAGGTAGTTCTGCTGGGCCTCCAGGTGCCGAGAGGGCAGTGGGCTGAGCAATGGCTTTACCCAGCCTCAGCGTCCTGGGAGGAAGGTGCCACAGCAGGAGAAACCCTTGGGCCTCAGTTCCTTGGGCACAGGATCCTCGCAGACCCCGGTCAGGATTCCTCCTGAGGTGGCGGTGAGAAGTCAGGGAGATGGCACCTGTTACGGGCTGAATGAATTATGTCTCCCCAACATTAATGTGTTGAAGCCCTAACCCCTGGTCCATCAGAATGGGACTGTATTTGGGGCAGGGCCTTTAAAGGGGTGATTAAGGAAAATGAGGTCACTTAGGGTGGGCCCTGATCCAGTGACTGGTGTCCTTATAAGAGGAGGAGGTCAGAACACAGACACACAGAGGGACGACCACGTGAGGACACAGGGAGAAGGCACTGCCTGCCAGCCCAGGAGAGAGGGCTTGGGAGGAACAAGCCTGTGACACCCGGATCCAGGACATCCAGCCTACAGGACTGGGGGAGTAAACGTCTGCTGTTGGAGCCGCCGGGTCAGTGGTGTCTGTTACAGCTGCCCCAGCAAAGTGACACAGCATATATTGCAGTGAGGACACAGGACTGACACTGCTGGCCTTTTATGGTGGGTCCTGCCTGGGCATCAGGGACACTGGGGCAGGGGTTGACATCCCCAGGCTTCAGTTTCCTCACTACAGATGTTGCTCCCTCGGGGCTTCTCCAAATCTGTTTCCCCGGGATACTAAGGTCAGGGTGACCTTTAGCTTTTCTCCTAGGTCAAGCAGCCCAGGACAGAGGAAGGGTCTCTTGTGCCCCCTGGCAGGAAGAGGAGGGCGCTGGCCCTCTGTTACCAGGTTTTGAGCCGGACATCAGGAAGTCAGCCTGTATTATACAGTGTCTGCATTCCGGGATGCTTTGGTGACTTGGAGCCCTTTTTGCAGGCAGGAGAAAGGCTCTGCATGGCCTTGGCCTTGGTTTCTGTGGAGGGGAGCTGGCACGTGGGGTGGCAGGATGTTCCCAGCGTTTAGCTGCAGATTTATGTAAATGTGGATTATAGAATTTGGCCCCATCCGCCCTTCCCCTTTTCCCTTCCCTGCCCCGGAACATAGTGGGTATTAGAGCCGTTGGTTGGTGGATTTCTGCAGCCTGTCAGTGAGCGGCACTTAATTCCCAGGCAAATGTCTACTTATCTTGCTGTGCGGTGGGCTCAGGCATCTACAAGGCACTGCCTCTCTCGGACGGGAAGGGCACAGCCAGGGGTGGGGACAGGGCACATGATCACACCTGTGGTCTCTCATCTTCATTGTAACAGTCACATGGGGCTGCTGGGAGCAGGGGCGAGAGGGGCCCCCAGATACAGGCCAGCCTCTTTCCTGCAGAGTGCCTCTGGGCAGGTCCCATTCCCTTTCTGAGAAGACATGGACAGTGATGGACAGTAACAGACCCACAGGGTGGCTGTGGGGCCAGGCTAGTGGATTAGTAAGTGCACTGCTTCACCTTCCTGTGCACCTGGAACTCAGCCGCCCAAAGGCATAGGGCAGAGTCCTGCCTAGAGCCCACCTTTAGTTCAGAAAGATGCAGGTGACAGGAGACAGGCATGGATGAAACTAAAATCTAGGTGACAAGTGTGGTTGACCCAGGCTGAGCCAGACCTCCTATACTTACCCCTGGGCAAGGACAAGGAGCAGCAGCTGGGCCTGCCAGGGAGACAGGCTCTGGCTTAGGAGAGCTCCGGGCAGGGTGGGCCCAGAGGGCTTCCTCAGGGTTGTGCAGAGGTGACAGGGCTGATGTTCGAAGGGGTGCAGTCCAGTGAGCAGCGTGGAGCAGGGAAGGGGGAAGCCGGGGCCACGCTTGCCGTCATTTCTGATGCTGGACCCTGTGCACGGGATCCCAGCATGTGCGGGACCCAAGCTCCATTCTGCAAAAGCAGGGTCACCCTGGTCATCCACCCTCATCTTCATGGGGGCCAGCAGGGCCCCTAGGTGGAGGTGATCACTTGCCCTTGGCTCCTGTCTTCCCCACCGAGCCCCTTCTCCCTCTGGTTTCAGAGCCACAGGAACCACAAAATTAGTTCTAAAAAAATTACCCCTTCATTTTGTCGCTAATCCCCTAACTCCCTTAATTAAGTCAATGGTAGCCTAAATTGTTCTAAACATCTTTTGGGGGATTAGATATTTTAATCATCATTATCCAATGAATATTTGATTATATAGCCATCGTATGATCAAGAGTAAAAATTATAATCCAAAAAAAAGGCATTTAATAACACTTTAAAAGGCTAGGTATTTGATAAAGGGCATTAGAGGATTAGGTGCTGGATTGAAAGACTGGATTGAGCTTTGCAGTCAAGGACTCGAGCTATCATTTTATTTAAAAAATAAGACCACAATTTAAGAAAGAAAAAAACCAGAAATGTGAGCTATTGCAATTTCTCCCGTCACACCCCCGTCTTCTTAAGGAACAAGGTGTCGTATTGGAACAGCTGTTTTAGAAATAATGTCTATAAATATCATCAGGTTGGGGGTTTGGGCAGAGTTTTATGGGCGCCCTCGAGTTGGCTGGTGAGACACAGAGCTCGAGGCCCTCTGGCTGGCACCTTCGATTGTGTCATGAGCGTTTCACAGGAGAGGCCGATGCACCCATGTCCCGGGCAAAGACTCTGAGGTCCGGGGGTCGGGGGGCGTGGGCTAGCAAGGCAGCCCCCAGGCTTTGCTCCACCTGGCCGGCCTCTCCCCTGAGTCCTGTGACGGGTACCTCAGGGCTGTGCCTGTGGTGACCCCCAACCCCTCCTGCCTCACATGCCCAGCACCCGCCACCCTGGGTGTGGGGGGACCTCGGAGGCTCTCGCCCCTCCCCACGAGCTGGCCCGGGGGCTGGTGAGACCACCCTGTGCCTCCCCCTCTATTGACGTCTGCTGAAATCATTTGAGACAAAGTTACTGCACAGGCATTACAGCCACTTTTCAGAGCGAAACATCTGTCATTTAGCACTATGACGCTACAGGGACAGCACTTTAGAACAATCTTGTTGCATTTAATTTATTTTCTTCCAAATACTGTAGAGAAAAGGGCAAATTTCTACGTGCTCTGTGTGGACAAATTCAGCTCCTGCTGGGTGAGGAAGCCTCCTCCCCCACCCCCAGGACGTTCCTCTGTCCCCAGGTGACCCCCCGGCTCCCCCAGCTCACCCTCGGGCAGATTGATTTATTCCTTTCCAGACCTGCTGGGGGCTGCGGTGGGAACATGGCTGGGCCATCTTCCAGACGCCCCGGTGACAAAGGAGCCAGTGTGCTAGGCTGAAATCTCAGCATGGTTGGGGGAGGGTATCGGGAAGCAGCTGGGGGGCCTCTCACCCCTCTGTTCTCACTCACCTCATCCTCCCAGCACCCAGAGCCTGGCCTTCCAGGGCGAGGCCCTTGCCTGGTGTCTCTCCCCGACCCAGACACAGCTGTGAGCCCCACCCTTAGGGACACTGGCACCTTTAAAAGTCCTTTCCTGGCCTCATGTCCCTGGCTCTGCTGGGACCTCTAAGAGACTGATAGAGGGGCCCTATTTTACACAGAAGGAAGCAGAAACTCAGAGAGGTCCAGATACCTGCCTGAGGACACACAGCTGGGCAGAGGCATGAGACCCTGCAGCTGGACCCTTCCCCGGCTCACTTTCTCGAGAGGGCTGCTGGGTCTGTCCCTGAGAGGACTAGGAGGACGAGAGAGGGCGTGAGAGGGTGTGGGAGAATGTGTGAGGGCTGCCCTGGGCCTCGGGGCTGAGGGTGGCCGCTACGGTCATCTGTCATGCTGCTGACATGGGGCAATTCTGCTCATCTGAAATAACAAGTCCCCTCCCTCCTGGCTACCTGAAAGCCGCCATCCAGCCCTGGGGACCCCTTTTGCAGGGACCTGCATGGCAGAAAGAGAGTGACCATCCTTCCCCGCCCCTGTCCCCCTCCTGCTGTCCCTGCCTTGCAGCTACGCTGCTGAGGACCACTGAGATATCCCCACCTGCCTGAGACCCTGGAGGGTCCTGGGGGTCCTCCCCAGCCCTGTCCTGGCTCCAGTCAGGCAGAGACCCATGCAGGGGTCATCTCATAAATCCCACTCCCGTTGGGGAACCAGGGCTGTGCTGTAGGCAGCCCCCATCAGCTCACGAGAGCCACCTGTGCCTCAACTTACACTTGTACCGTCAGCCACATCATGTTGGTGGCTTGAAATGGGCCACGATGGGACATTTGCATCACAGAACATGGTGAATGCTAAGAATCAGAGAGAGCTGGTGGCTGTCACAGACTCCCAGGGTATGATGGTACCTGCCAGGACCCTCCGAAGTGCTTAACACCTTGACCTCCCTGACCTTCAGATCATCCTTGTGAGGCAGATGGTAACGTGACCCCCATTTCATAGGTGCGCCAAGGCTTGTGGAAGGGTGGAGATCCGTTCAAGCTGGTCGTGCCAGACTTGAGAGTGACCCCGAGGTCTGACTCAGGGCACTGACTTTTGGCCTCACGATAACCCCGTGCAGTAGATGTTGGCCTGACTGGATGCAGATGGGGAGACTGAGGCTCCAAGTGGGTGCAAGACTTACTGAGATCAGTCTAGATCTTCAGTGGTGGGGTGGGGTTAGGGTTAGGGTTAGGGTGGGGGTACAAGACTTACTGAGATCAGTCTAGATCTTCAGTGGTGGGGTGGGGTTAGGGTTAGGATTGGGGTGGGGTTAGAGTTAGGGTTAGGGTGGTGGTACAAGACTTACTGAGATCAGTCTAGATCCTCAGTGACGGGGGTGGGGTGGGCTGAGCTATAGCCCAGGGCAATAGGGCACTGGGGCACTGGGGTTTGGATGCTTCGTGGGGTCCTGTGATAGGGGTGCCTCACCATCTGGGGTGGGGAGAGAGAAGTGTTTTGGGGGCACAGATGCTGGCCCCAGGCAGGCTGCAGAGGAAGGGGTGCATCTCTGCAGCAACCCACGAGCCCCCAGGCTCTCAGGGCTTGGTCATAGCAGCAAACACCCTAGGGACCCAGTAACTTGAAACAGGGCTTGGATGGTGGAAAGGACACTCCTCCTCCTGGTCCTGTGGTGTCAGGGGAGTCCTGCACCCACTCGGGGCTTCCTTTTCCCCAGCTATGATGTGGGGGTGCCAATGTCTGTCTCACAGTGGAGGGCCACGCCCCACTTCTCCTCGGGGTCTGGGATTTCCCTGTGCTGTGGAAGCCCCTCTTGCCCCTACCTGGGGGCTGGCCTGGCCTGGGGACATTCCTGGGGCCTGGGGCCCACTCTGAGGGCAAGGCAGCATGCCACCTGCAGGTGGGAGGAGAAAGGGCAGGGCTTTTGTGTCCTCCCTCCTCCTGGAACCTGCTAGACAATTGCCCAGCCCCTCAATGCTCCATAGCTCCCCAAAGGCTCCTCCTGGCTTTTCTTTTCTGTGAGCCTCACGGGGCAGGTGGAGGGGGTAGCTCCTGTCACGTCCCTGGGGTGTCCCCAACCTGCCTTGATCAGTAATGCCCTATGGTGTATGCTGCAGAGGACTGGAGGGGTAATTGGTGGGGGCAGAGGGGCAGCAGAACATGAGGGCTGGGCATAGCCACCAGGTGAACTCCTCTTCACCTTTCTCACCTTCTTGGGCCTTCTGGGGCCCCCTTCCTTTCCCCTTCCCCTCTCCCAGGAGGCCTGGAGCTGGCAGAGGGCTGGGATGAGGTACCAGGGCCAGGGCACATGTCAGCTAGGCCCCCGTCTGATCAGGGGCACTTTGGGGTGCTGGGAAGGGGGCAGCCCCACCCTCCAGGCCACACTGGCCTCCTCCCCCCATGCTGTGTCCTGGGGTCAGCACGGAAGTGGCCGGAGGGCTGAGCCCTGCCAGTGGACGAGTGACGGATGCGGGCACAGCAGCCACATGGGCAAATTGCTTCTCCCTTGGCCACTTGTGTTTGATTTGAAGGGTTGACTCCAGCCGGGGCCCAGGCACCTCTGAGCACTCGGTCTCCCATCAAATGGCATGAATAATTTAGTCTCTAATTAAAAGTGAGGTCAAGTGATGAAAAATGGCTGGACGCAGGGTGGCACGTGATGCGTAAATTGCTGGCGGATCAGAGGCGGCTGGCCGGGGGCTCCAGTTTACACACCAAGCCTGCCGGGCCCCAGCTTCCCATTCCGCCTTCAGGGTGCACCCACAGGGACAGTCCCCAAATGTGAGCAGGGCTGTGGGTCAGGCTCCAGAGAGCCCCGCCACCCCACCCTCTGCCAGCCCCCCTACCGCATGGGCTGCGGTGCCCTGAGGGCCACCCTGCTGCCTGCCTCCCGCACAGGCCAGCTTGCCCTCTGGAGCACTCGGCCCCTAGACATCTGCTTAGCCTGCTGCTCCCTCACTGCGTTCGGGCTCTCTCTGCTCGGAGGCCGCCTTGCCTGGCTGCCCACCCCGCTGACCCTTCCCAGCTCAGCTCCCTTAGCCCTTCCCACCACCTGGGGCCAGTTCTGGTTCCTATTCCCTTGTTTACTCACCGTCCCCACTAGAGTAGAGGGTAGGGCATGTGCTTGGGTCCCTGTGTCTCCAGCACCACGGATAGCGCCCGGCACACAGTAGGAACATAATGGAGGCTGATGGCCTGAGCAATGCCTTGGTGTCTTGCTGGGCAGCAGCTCCCCCAGTGGGCAGGGAGGTGCAGGGCGGGGAGCTACAGGCCCCTGCTCCCTTCTTCTCCTCAAGTGTGCAGGGAGCTGGGCCTGAGCCGTGCAGAGCTGCTTTCATCCCTCGTCCTGGACATCAGTCTGTGGCAGTCCACTGTCCCTTCCTTCCCTCTGGGACTATCACCATGAGGACAGCTTGAGGGGCTGCAGCAGGAGGCTGGCACCATTGCCTGTGGCTGACTAGGACAGCCCAGCCCCCGCAGACACCCACCTCCCCCACCCCGCCCCACCCTGCCGTGGGGCAGTGGATCCTCTGGAGCACTGGTCCCTGTACCTGCAGGGTGGGCAGGGCCAGAGCCTGTCCCCACCCTGGCCTGCATCAGACCCCTCTCTGGGGAGCCTCTCTGCGTCCCTGTGAGGCTGGAGTCCCCACAGAGGAGAGCCAGCTTACAGCCACCTGCTGGGCCCACAATGGTTTCCACTTTCTAGTGGGAAGCTGGGGCTCAGACAGGTTGTCTAGCTCCTGCAAAATGAGGAGGCCAGGGCTGGGGCCTGAGGCCACCCAGCTCCCGCCTCGCCAAGCCCACTCCTGCAAGGCCAGGCTTTTAGCCCATCCTGGAGGTTCCTGCAGCTCTCCTGGGAGCTTTGAGTGCAGGGGGAAGAGGCGGGGGCTGCCCACAGGGCAAGAGACAGGAGGGAAAACCTGTTCCAGGATGGCAGGCGGTCGAAGTCCAGGCCCACAGCCCACCTTGGAGTGCAGGGAGGCCCAGAGAAACGCCCAGAAAGAACCCGGGAGCTGGCACTGAGACCCGAACCCAGAGCTTGCCGGGCCCCGAACCTCCCTGCCTGCCTGGCAGCTTCTCCGTGGCTCCTGGTGTTGGATCTTTTGTATTTTCCGAGCAAGGAACACGCAGGGGGGAGGTGGGCACCGTTGGCCCTTGGGTAGCAGATTAAAGATGGATATTTTGTTTGTTACAATCAAGACCTCTGATTTCAGTTTTATAAATTTTTAAAATATTAATTACATTTTGGAAAGTGTGCCGAGGTGAATGCATTAGCCGCTGCCCCTGCTTAGACGGCAACTACTTGGTGTTTGGCCCAGATTAGCTGCAGAGGAGGAGGTTGGGGCATTTTAATCCACCTTGTTAAGTTATTAAATTTTCTTTATTTACAAACGGATCCCACTTTCATTAGCATTGTAACAGGTGCTCATTAACAATTTATCGTCTGGGAGGCGGAGTGAGGCAACAGCGAAGGGAGACATTGCTACAAAGTTTACTCTTAATTACAAGGAACACTGCGTGGAGGACAAAACAAGGCTGCGTCCCCCGCCAGACGCACTGGACCCGTTCAGGCCCTGGCGGCGCCCAGGAATCCAGGCCTGCTTGCTGTGGTGAATCTGGGTTCCCAGAGGAACACCCCAGAAAGGGAGCTGGGTCTGTGCCAGGGGCAGGGCTCTGGGCTTCAGGTTCCCCGATCCCAGGGCGGGGGCAGCAGGGCCTTAGCCTGGGCGGGAGCCAGCTGCCTGTCCTGCCCTGGCGACTGGGCGGCCACGAAACCCCTTGAAGCTTCCGTGGTCTCTGGTCTGCTGCACTGGTCGAGGCTGTAGGGTCATTTGCAGATGGCGCACAGGAGTGCGCAGCACACGGCAGACGTTCACTGAGACTGGGCCAGGGGCTACGTGGGAGGGGCTCGGAGACAGGGCCCCCCAGCGGGGCAGTGGGAGGGGCAGTGACCTTCCTGTGGGACCAGAGGCTCCTGCTGCCTGTCCTGCTCCCCTGAGGGAGTCCACAGAGACCCTGTATGTGAGCAGAGGGGGGTGGCCGGGCCTCAGGGCAGAATGGGGCTCTCAAGAGCTTCTGTCCAGCTTCCCTGAGTGTCTCCTCAGGACACCCACAGCCTGCAGGTCATTTGCAGACCAATTGGCACAACCTTTTAGTGCCCCGAAAGTGGGGACCTGTGGCCTGCCCCCTCCAGGTGCCAGGTGCTGGGGGAGGCAGGTGGGGGCTGGAGGGGCTGATGGTGCGGACCATGGGTGGTCAGCAGGGGGGAGGAGGGATGCTTGTGGGGTGTGGGGGTCACCGTCTGCAGGGGCATGAGGGGCTCTGGGGCTGTGCATGCTGGGTGCAAGAGGGGGTGGGCTGGGGGCTCCTCCTCAGGGTCCCCAGTGGGCCTCCCCTGCTCCTGGGAAGCCAGTCCTGCCCTGCTGTGGCAGGAGCCCACAGCCCCTGCCATCCGGGCCTGCCTTTTCCAGCCCCTCTGTCCCTGGAGCCGTGGAGGCAAAGTGACTGTCAGGCCTCAGACCAGGCCTGATGGGGATAGCAAGGCCGGGTGGAGGATGTGGCCACCCACCGACGGGCCCCCAGATCTCCCAGGGCTGTCTTGAGGCAGGCAGTGGGTCCAGTCCATCCTGGTCACCCCTTCTCAGGCAGGGCGGGGCAGGTGAGGCCGGCGGCAGGGCCGGTGGGGATGGCACAGAGCCCGACTCAGGCTGTGGGCTCGGGGCCTGGCCAGGCCCTTCTGCTCCGGCTCCAGGGGCCCCCGCCCATCTTCCCGGCTGACTCAGATAATCGCCCTGGTAATCACCTTGCCTCACACTGCCCCTTTAAAACATATTTCCAGGGTGTTTTTCACGGATAGGGCTTTTAATATTCATCTCAGCACTGACAATTTTTCCTGTCTTGTTACGGGGAGCCAGTGTCGGTTTTTCATTGTATCTTTGGACAGTCGGTTTATTCGGAGCCACTTAAAGGCTCAAAAGTGATTCTCTGTTATAATTTGAGGAGTTTCATGGGCTGAACATCAAAGTGATTGGCTGGGGATGTTTTCCGCTGCTCCGTCCTCTCCTCCCTCCTTGCCACTTTCTACCTGCCACTTGCCGAGTTATTAGCGACACACTCTTTCATCTCCCGCCCCAGCCTGCTGCACCCCGGGCCTCCTGGGACAGGTCGGGCGCACTGGTGGCTCTTTCCTGGGGCAAGTGGCAGTAAGCTTGAGGAAGGGATGCTTGCAGGGTACGAGAGAGACTCTTGGCTTGGAGGCTCAGACCTACTCTGGTTCTCGTCCTGTCTCCAGCCTGCGAGGCCCATCTTGGGTTTCAGTTTTCTCATCTGTTAAACGGGTGTCTTGGCTCAGAGCAGGGCTGTAAATGCAGGTGGCCACAGGGATCAGGCAGATCTCGTAGATCGGTGGGGTCTGCTGGATACACTGGCAGAAAAGAGACCCCTTCATTCAACAGCAAGATGGAATACCTACCATGTGCCAGGGGCTGGTGACAAGGTAGGGAACAAAACTGGCAAAAATCTCTGTCCTGGTGGGTCTCAATCATGTGGACAACACTTCTCTTGGTGATGGGTGTTTAATGACAGGGCTTGGGGAACCCAGGGAACTGGAAGGGGGTGCCTATCCCTTGAGGGCCCCTGGCATCCTGCTGGGAGGGTCCTGCCCTGCCTCGAGGTGGCCCCAAGCCACCCAAGAGTTAGTGGCAGAGCTGGGTTGGGCGTGCCCCAAGGACTTCCTGGGCTCCCTCGGGGCTTCTGGGGCCAACCCTGGTCCTTCTCTCCTCAGGCTGGATGGGGAGGGGTGTGGGAGGCCTTAGGGGTAGCATTGGCCAGGCAGAGGCCCAGGCTCAGGGTTGCTGGAGATTTTTTAATTTGGGCTTTCAAGAGCAGCTGGAAATCTAGGTCAGCATATGAAAGCTCCTGATTTCCAAATGTTGGCAACTATTTTGAAAAAGTTGAAATATATATACATATTTTTTTCCTCTGAGACAAGAGTCTTGCTCTATCACCTGGGCTAGAGTGCTGTGGCGTCAACCTAGCTCACAGCAACATCAAACTCCTGGCCTCCAGCAATCCTCCTGCCTTAGTCTCCCGAGTAGCTGAGACTACAGGTGCATGCCACCACTCCTGGCTAATTTTTTCTATTTTCAGTAGAGACAGGGTCTCACTCTTGCTCAGGCTGGTTTCAAACTCCTGACCTCAAGTGATCCTCTTGCCTTGGCCTCCCAGAGTGCTAGGATTATAGGTGTGAGCCACCTCACCTGGCCAAAAATGTTAAAAATATTAATACCACATAGTTGGTTGTACAACACTGTGAAGTTCTTAAGGCCAGTGAACTGTACACTTAAAATTGGTTAAGGCCAGGTAGAGTGGTGCAAACCTATAATCTCAGCACTTTGAGAGGCACAGGTGGGAGGATTGCCTGAGACCAGGAGTTTGAAACCAGCTTGAGCAACAGTGAGACCCCGTCTCTGCCAAAAATAGAAAAATTAGCAGTGCTTGGTGGCACATGCCTGTAGTCCCAGTTACTTGGGAGGCTGAGGTAGGAGGATCTCTTGAGCCCAGAAGTTTGAGGCTGCATTGAACTATGATGATGCCACTGCATTCCGCCCTGTATCGACAGAGCAACACCCTATCTCAAAAAAGAAAAAAAAAAGGTTAAGGCCAGGTGTGGTGTTGGTGTCGTTGCATACCTGTAATCCTAGCGCTTTGGGAGGCTCAGGAAGGAGGATCGCTTTAGCCCGGGAATTCAATGCTGCAGCGAGCCCTGAGCAGGCCATTATACTCCAGCCCGGGTGATAGAGCAAGACCCTACATCTAAAAAAAATATGATTAAAGTGGTAAATATTATGTGATATATACTTATCACAATTAAAAAAAATACCTTGTAACAAATACCTGCTGGCCAGATTCACCCTGTAGGTTCGGTTTGCAACCTCTGGTGTGGGCTGAGACATGCCTGTGGGTTCCCGCACTTCACTGTTGGCATGCCGTCTTTGGACGTAATTAACCACAGGTTTGTCTGACAAGGACGTACCGGCCGCTGTCACCTAGTGGGGTCTGCCAGCCTCTCTACCGCCAGTGTTCATTTCCACGTAAGCACTCAGGTCCTGTGACCCGAGTGCCGTGTCCCCTCCCCACCATCCTTCCTCCCTGTGTCCCCTGGCATCCGCCAGGACCGCGACTAGCTCTTAGGCCTCCGGAGTTTATCTGCAGCCCCCACTCCTCCATAAACTGCCACCAAAGCTGGCGTGATTTTACAGTGTTTGCACTTTCAACCACAGCAAGATGAATGGGCACAATTTCCCGTTCCCAGACTGGGAACATGTGGCCTGGCATATGTGGGGCCGACCTGAGCAGAAACCCAAGCGTGCCTCCCCAGACAGCGAGCCCCGCGCACCCGCGCCCGACTTTCTCTCCAGAGCAGCGCCGCCCGTTCCTGCAGACAGCTGGCGAATCGTCAGATGGCATTACAATATTTTTACTTATAATAGAGAAAGTAATAAAAATACACATTTAAGTAGCATATTGCTGTTCTAAAGGGGCTGGGGAAACCTAGGGAGAGAACTGGGTTCTGCCGTAAATTCGGAGCCGGTGCTGAGCGAGGCAGGGGCTGTGGGTTGGTGCGGCCGCACCTGGCAGGCAGCTGCGGGTCCCCCTACCGGTTACTTCCCACTGTGGGGAGGCACTGCCTGCCTCCGGTTCTTCAAGTGTTAGTTGTGCGAGATCAAAACCCCTTTGGAGAGCAGAGACCCCTTAGGGAAGTTGGTAAGAGCGGAGAACACTTGACCCTGAAAAGTGACAAACACATGGCATTTGGTGACAACTTCAGGGAGTACTCAGGGCCTGGATTAGATGAAATCACAAATGTGGGCACTTTTGTAAGCACTGAGCTTTTCTGTGTTCCCTATGCCCTTACCTGGTGCAGGACCCCATTCTGAGGATGAGCAGTGACTTGCCCAGGGTCCCACAAAGAGTGGGTGGGCCCCAGAGTCCCAGAATGCCAGCCCCGCCCTACTCACGCTGAGAGAGGTCTTCCCTATGGCTTCCCACTTGGCACCTTCCTGGTCATCCATCCCAAGGGTACCGTGGAGGGCCCCGGAGGAGCCCACTGACCTTTGCTGGTCTCTTCGAGGGGTGACTTAGGGGACTGCTGAGGATGTGGGTCGGCCTCCCAGGTACCGGCCAGTTTGCAAGTCCCTTTGCAGGGTGTGAGGAGAGAAGCCAGCTTCCCTGTTCCCGATCTTACAACCTGGGCAGAGGCAGTGCCCGTCCCTGGCTCCCAGGCCCCGTGTTCCTGCCCCGAGATGCCCCTGCAGCCCGAGAGGGGGGCAGAGGGGGATTGTGGCTCCTGCGATGAAGATGCCGAGGCTGGGAACGGTTGAGAAGTGTCCCAGTTCAATCCCCAGTCTGGAGAAGCCGCGGGCCGGGCCTCAGCTGCCGGCCTGGGCAGCACAGGGGAGCTGGATGCAGCCCCACCCCCACCCGACTTGTGGTCCAAACTCAGCCACGCTTCTAGGCTGGGGCACAAGAGGGGGACAGCAGGCAGCCCGGGGCGCAGGCACGAGCACATGACACACCTGAGGACTCTGGGTAGTACTGGGTGCAGAGCTCAGGGGTACTGTAATGAGAACAAACTGTAGGGAGCTACTGTAGCAGGTTTCTCAAAAAGGACCTGTCAAAGAGGCAACCCGGAAGTATAAGGCAATGCCTTAAGGCTGGGGAGAGGCCTTATGAGAAGGGCATGGCAGGTGCAAAGGGCCTGAGGCAGGACCCAGCAAGGGATGTCCAGCTGCAGCAAGGAGGTATGTGGGGTGTGGGCAGAAGGGGTAGGGAGGATATGGCTGGAGAGGGGGCAGACAGACTGTGCAGAGTTTGGGGACACATCGTGTAGTGTTAGCAGGGACAGGTGTATAGTGTTAGGGGGACAGGTGTGTAGTGTTAGGGGGACAGAGTGTGTAGGGTTGGAAGAAGGAGTGTGTAGTGTTAGGGGAGAGAGTGTGTGTAGGCTTAGGGGACAGATGTGTAGGGTTAGGGGACAGGTGTGTCGGGTTAAGGGACAGGTGTGTAAAATTGGGGGGACAGAGTGTCGGGTTGGGGGAAGGAGTGTGCAGGGTTTCAGTGTTTTTCCTGGGCGGGTGGGAAGCTCTGCAGGGCTTTCGCTGGGTCACCCCCTTCACAGAGAGTCCCAGCATTGCGTCAGATGAAGCCAGGGGTCATCAGGGCTTGGTGAGCAGGTGGGTTTCCTCTGTGCTCCCACCACCTGCCTCCCCTCTGCACCTGAGAGACTTTACAGAACCTGACCTCATCAGCAGACCCCACACAAAATCCTGGGGTCCCCTTCTCTGTCCATGGCCGTCAGCTCTGTATCCTGGTCCTGTGGCCTCTAAGGCCTCCCCCCAGCTTGGCCCAGTTTCCTGGCTCCTCTCACCCTGCTGGACCTGGAAGCTGCACACGTGGTCCTACCTCTACTGCCCTTCCACATGGTCACCTCCTCCAGGTATGTGTCCCCGAGGTCCTGTCCAGCTCTATGATGTGGGGCCTTGTGTGCCCCTGGAGGGTAGGACCAGGCCCCTTCCATCCCTGGGCTCCCAGCGGCCCACACAGGGACAGTGCTCACCTGTGCGTGGAGGAATGATGAGGAAGACCTGCTGGGGCCTATCCCCGTCCCAGCCAGGGCTTCCCTCCTGTGGGCAGGCTGGAGGCCAAAGGCTGGAGGCTGGAGCTGAAGTTCTGAGCAGGGCTGAGTACTGACCTCACAGCTCAGCTCTGGGCCTGCTGCAGGGACTGAGGTCAGCCATGCCCCACCTGGCCCCACCTGGCCCCACCTGGCCACACCTGCTTTACAAGGGACCCTGCTAAAGAGGGCTCCCTGCAGAAGCTGGGGAGGGTGTGGAGGAAGGGGGGTGAGTGTCCAGCCCGAGAAGAAGCCTGTGTCCTCATTGGGGCGTCTAGCAGCTGCAGCAACACCTGTCCACCCAGGGAGCGCAGGTCAAGGGAGGCCCTTCCTGCCCTCCCCCGGCAGGAGGAGGAGAAAGAAGGGCCCCCTAAGTTGGGGAAATGCAGAAGGGGCCCCTCTGCCCCTAAAGCAGCCCTGGAGTAAAATCCGGAGTCTCGGTCATGTGGGCCTGGACTTCCCCGGGCCTGCCAGGAGACCACGTTTGGCGTTAACAGTGACATTTTCTGTCTGTGGTTCTCCCTAAAGTCCTGGATGGGCCCGAGGTTTCCCCGGGGCAGAGCAGAGGAGCTTCGTGGAGTGGGCTGGGCGAGCCCCTCTGAGTCATCCTCTTCCTGGGAGTCGCCAGCCCTGGCCTCGTCCCTGGGGTTGGCCCAGTGTCTCAAGGGGGGAGAGCAGTGTAGACCCCAGGCCAGGCAGGACAGAGTGCTCCTTCCTCCGGTCCCTCTGCTGCCTTCACAGGCTGTTTCCACTCCGTGAAGAGAGGCGGGTGTCAGGGGGCCCTGGGGAGCCCAGGAGCAGCAGGGTCTGGGGGTGACAGGGAGCTGCAGCTGGGGAGAGGCCGGCTGGGCCAGGGAGCCTGTGCTGCGGCCCTCCCAGGGGAGGGGCTTGGGCAGCCGTGTAAGCAAAGGCCGGTGGCAGGGCCTGTGGCCAGGTGTCCGCTGCTAGTGCTGGAGCACCTGGCCAGTCTGGGGGCTGCAGGGGACGGGAAGCCTGGGCGAGGCCTGGGACCCTGTGGGAGGTCTCAGGACACCCTGCCTGGTTTACAGAGGGGACGCCAGGTCTGGGAGAGGGCACGTGACCAGTCCCTGTGGCCCCCTCGCCTCGGTGGACATCCTGGAGGTCCCGCCCACCTGCCTGCGGTGTCTGCCTGGGCCCTCCCCGGCGCTCCGGCCCTCCCAGCTGCCCGCTGGGGATGTGGGAGTGGTGTGGCGGGCTGCCTTGATTGTGTCGATGGGAGATGATTTTCAAGGTGAAATTTCTAGTTCAGTTGAGTCACTTTCGTTCAAGGCGACGCGCAAAATGTCATCCCGGCCCCGTTCTGCGTGCAGTGTGCTGCTCTCCCATCGCATTTAAATTTACTCCACTTCCCTCCCTGACACCTGTTTAAATCAATATCTTCCTCTCCAGGTCGCGGGGAGAATGTGCCCGGCTCTCCACACAACCCTTCTCAAATCCACTAAAATCAACACAATAATTGAAATATTTTCAAGCTGATTACACCGCAGCCCGAGGCTAGCCTGGTTGCTAAGGGTGAGCTCCGCGGTTGCTAGGGGGAGTAAATCATCTTGCATTATTTGATTTTTGTTATAGATATGAAACCGCTACTCCCGCGATTAAATGTCTCTCAGCCTAACACCTATGGGACCTGGGGAGAGAGGAGAGAAAGGCTCCAACCTTGACCCTGTCAAATAAATATCTCTAACTTTTCCTGTCCTCCGGCTTCCCAGCCAAACCTGTCTGTGGGTTTTTTTTCTTCCTTTAACCTGACTTTAAATAACAAAGCTATGGGGACAGGAAGATGAAGAGAGGAAAGACTGTCTGTCCTGTTAACGGGCGCTCGGCGTGCGGAAGCCCCGACATCCATCCCAAATGCGGCGCGGTGGCGCAGCTCTGCACTAATAGCTGTCCAGACACCGGCTGCCCCGGCCACCCCCTCCCGGCCCAGTCCAGACCGGCTGCTCTTGGGACTCCCTGGCAGGGTGGGCGGCCGAGGACCCATGTCCCTCCCCAGTGCCCCCTGCCTGCCCCTGGCCTCCTCCTCCCTGGGCAGATTCTATCCAACCCTGGCTATGGCCCAGCAAGTCCTGGGGTCACCAAGCCCCAGGATGGTGAGACCTGAAGGGGGAGGTTCCCGCTGTCCAGGAACAGCGGGATGGAGGCCCAGAGAGGGTCCCTGGCTATGGGAGGCCGGGGTCAGCATGGCAGGCACCCCTGGGGCATCCTCTCTGGGCGAGGTCCAGCCTGCACGCCCTCACGCTGCCAGGCACCCTCTTCCCACCTCCGCCCCCACGGGCCCCAAGCTGGCCCCTCGGAAGCGTGTGGGTGTCCCTGGCCGGCCGAGGCTGCGCCCGCTGAGCTGTAAGTACCACTGCGCAGAGCCGGCTGTCTGGCGGCAGGTGGGCGGGGGAGGCTGCCCTGCTGGGACCCAGCCAGCTGTTCCTGTGAATGAATCTGAGTAAATTAACAAACAGCACACAAACCTGTCAATTGAATCATTCTTGATGACTCCAAGTGCTGGGCGGGCTGGGCACCCCCCACTGTCGGGGCGAGCCGGGAAGGGTCCTGGGGTGCCTCGTTCCCCAGAGCACCCGGCCCTGCCCAGACCCCAGCAGCCCCTTGTCCCTCAGCCTGTCTGAGTCTGGCCCCTCTCCCTGGGCTGAAACCTGCCCCAGCCACCCCCCAGGGCAGCACCCAAACTGCAGAGCTCAGGCCCCAAGGCTGCCCCCCACGGAGTCCCCAAGCCAGGTCCCAGCCACTGTCTCCTCCTGAACACGCCAACCATGGGGCAGGCTGGGCACTCCTTTCCAGGGGTCCTCCTGGGCACTCCTGCAGCCCCGCCAACTTGCTCACATGTCCGGCACGCTGCCACTTGCCTGGTCCCTGGGAGGAGGTTGGTGGGGTCACTGTCACCTCTTCATGGGGAAGGAACAGAGGCTGGGGGACAGGTGGCCTACCCTGTCCAGAGCTCAAGGCCGAGTGGACCCTGTCCCCTGCTGGTGAGGGTGCCTCGGCCAGAGTGTGTCTCTCCCTGCTGGGAGCCTGGGACTGTGGCCAGGGGCCCCTTCCTCAGGTGCTGCCAGCCCTGGCCCCAGAGATTCTCTCGGACATCGAGGCAGCCAGTCCTCCCTGCAGCACACGTCCTCAAAGCCACCCTGTCAGAAACCTGGAGCCTCCTCCCAGCCCAGCTCATTGTGTTGGGAGCAGAGGGAGGACACAGACAGGCCCCAGGGAGCAGCGTGGACCCCTCCTAAGGACTGTATGGGCCACGATTCACTTTCTCAGCTGTCCTTAGAGTCTAGGCCCTTGGGCTGCCCCCAGTGTGCAGATGAAGAAACCAAGGTTCAGAGTGATTCAGGCACCAGCCCAGGGCTGAGGGCTTAATTCAGAGAGGGTGGAGGGGTTGGCTGTGAGGTGGCCTTCAACGGGGCAGCCTGGGGTCCAGCCCCTCCCTACATGGCCTGGGGGGTGTTCTCGGCCCCCAGCCCTGGGGCGGGTTGGCGTGTGACCTGCAGGGCTGAGGGCGGGCCTTCAGACCTGATGACCTGACCTGCCTGCCAGCCGCCAACCAAACCTTCCGATTATGAAATGCCCGCTGGGAAAGATCCAGAGAATACAGAAGAGCAGAAAGGAGCAAATCTCTATCACATTTAGGAACCATCTGGAGCTGGGAACAAGCCTAGAATGTTCTAGAAGGATTGCAGCCAGCTTGTGTGAGGCCTTGGGAAAACGGCCTGGGGCAGGGAAGATGTGGAAATGCTCCCTGGAGGCCCAAGCCTGGTCGCACAGCCCTGCCTTGGGTAGCTTGTCCGGCCCTGCTGGCTTTGCCCATCCTGCAGGTAAGCAACTGAGGCAGGGAAGCGGCCACCAGAGACCTCAGCCCTTGGGTTCCGCCACCAGAGACCTCAGCCCTAGTCCTCTGCTGGGTGCCCTCCAACGAAGCCCTCACCCCAGCTAGAGCTCCCCCGGGGCCCCCACGGCCTGGGGTGATAGCAAATACAGACGTCCTGGGAGAAAGGGCCTGGGAGGCACTTGGTGCTGTGTACACAGTAGGTGCTCATTAAGTGGTGCTAGTTAATTTAGGGTATCCCTGCAGGCCTGAGGCATGGCCCGAGTCTTTGCCGCTGCATGGGCTGCGTCCTCTGTTTGGGACCCCCCACACACACACACCCGCTGAGAGGAGCTGGAGTCCCCAACGTGGGCCACCCAGAGCCAGGCACGGAGCTGGTGTCTGTGAGTCTTGTCAGAAGCACGAGGTGGGAGCAGCCCTTTGGCTCATCCAGCTCACCTGAGCCCAAGATGACCCCTCCTGGGAGTGGACGGGGGCTCCCGGCAGGCTGGCCAGTGGGGAGGAGTCCCTGGTCCCCAGCCCACACGGCCACCGAGGCTCCTAAGGCTGAGCTGACCCAGCTGCTCTGGACGGCCTTGGGGAGGCTAGGGGGAGGGGGCTGAGTCCAGAGCTGGGCTTCTCAGGGTCCTGGGCTCCCTTTGCTGCAGCCGGCCGGGCTCGGTGTGAGCTCCGATCCCTGCAGAGTGTTTTCCTGACTGGCTGTGTGGGGGCTGGGGAAGGGGCTGGCCCTCCCTCCCTCCCCAACGCTGGGGCAGCTTAGCACCCTCGAATAAGGCTGGAAGTTCCCTTCCCTTGCCCTGTGCTCTCCCCACCTCCAACTAACCCAAGCCCGGACCCACACCCCCGAACACAGACACTGCTTTCCAGAACTCTCTGGCAACCTTGATTCTGCCTCGGACAGTCTCTCCCGGCACCGTGAGGGCTTCAGGCATCAGGTGAACCGGCCCCCAAGAGGCTGGGGAGACACCGGAGCCCATCCTGTTTACCAGGCGGCCACCTCCTGCCCTGCCAGGCTGCCGGGACCCTCCTTGGCCATTCAGTGAAGCCATCTGCCGCCAGAGCCGCGAGTCTCCGGGCAGAAGCTGCGGTGACAAGCTGGAGATATGTCAGTGCAGTTATCAGCAGAAAGCAACATCTGCCTACCCTGACACCAACAATGGTAGGCCATTTAGTCTGTCCCCCTCCTCCCTTTAGCTGCAGACAACAGCTCCCAGTATTATATTTTCTCACTCAATTAGCACTATCATCCTGCTGAAATGGAGGCCAATTTACCTATAATGACATCATTGTTAGGGAAGTGGCGCCGGGCTGGGCTGTCACCAGGTTGTGGAGACAGGTCCGTCTCTCTCCACTAACCCTGACAGGGAAGGGACGGGCGGGTGGGAAGGGAAGGGGTGCCGTGCGGCCTATCGGCGGCCACCCCGTCACCTCCGACCACAGACATTGTTTCCGACAGTTCTCAGGAGCAGTGTGGCGGAAAATTGAGTCCAGATTCATTAGGTTTTTCAGTGTGCCGCTCAAGTCAGTTAAATTGATACATTTCCTAACGAAATTGAAGTGCTTTGTGCTGCCAGCGGAAAGCCGGGTGACCCGCCTCGGCCCGCTGAGCAGCGGCCGAGCTGGCGGATCCATTAGGCCGCTCCCAGCGCCGGCCCCTCTCCCTCCATTCCCGGCCGACGCTGTAAATCTCCGCCAATTTCGGGCCTAATCATCATTATAAACCCTTCCTCTGCCCGCTCCGCGCCTCACCTGCCTCACAGCACAGCCCCTGGCGCGCTAATCAGACCAGCCAGCAGGTCAGCGTCCCCGTGGCAGGGGCCTGGGTGGGGCTGGGGACCCCGGGTCAGGGGCGCAGCTGAGGGGCTCTGGGCTGGAGGAGGGGCAGGCTCCAAAGTGGAGTGTGCGCCCATTTGACAGATGGGGAAACCGAGGGCAGGAGTAGTGATGGGGCTGGCAGGTCAGAGGAGACAGGGACCCTGGAGATGTTGGTTTCCAACTTGTCTCACAATTTTCGAGGGAATGTGGTGATTAGGGTTTGCTCACACTCACACACCCAGGCAGCCACCCTGGGTTGGGGACAGAGCACGCCAGCCCTGGAAGGCCCCTCTGCTCCCTCCAGATCAGGACACCCTAGCAGGTGACTGCTGTTCTGACCTGTGTCACCTGTTTCTGAATTTCACATACGGGGGGTCACAGCTCCTGTTCTCTTGTGCCCCTGGACTTTTTGCTTACTGGACTGTCTGTGGGGACCTGCTGTGTGTCCGTGGTGAGCCCCTCCCTGCTGCATGGCGCTCCACCGTGTGACCTGCCCACTCGCTCGCCGCTGCCAGTTTGGGCCGCTACGCGTGAGTCTGCCACGAACGATCCTTGCATGTGCCTTTCGCGCCAGCCGTGAGCCCTCATTTCTTGAGTCTCCTCTCATCTGTTTTTCACGGAGCTGCCAAGGGAGTTTTGCAAACACAAACGCAGGTCCCTCCCTCCCTAGTAGGAGGACAGCAGGCAGCAGCCAGGGCGCAAGGAGGAGGAGTCTGAATGTGGCCAGGACGGGCAGCGGGAGGAGCAGAGCCGGTCTCTGCCGAAGGGGGCTGCGCAACGGACAGGGAGAGCGGAGTGAGCTCTGCGGTGGGTTGGCAATGGTGCTGTCCTACGTGGGTAGATAAGGGAATAAATACTGATGTGAACACATGTGTGCACAGCACGCACACACGGCATATATCACACGGAGGAGGCGGGGAGGCGGCAGCGTGTCAGCCGCAGTGAGCACATCTCGTGCCTGATCTTGGCTTCTAACCGCCACTCTCTCCTGGAAGTGGAGGCTGATTCCTGGCAGGGGCAGGTAGAGAGGAGCCTGGAATATCTTGTCCAGGAGTAGGGGCGTGCTCTGAGAATGGAGGGACGGTGTCCAAAGGACATGGGGGCCAGCCTGAGGGGCTCCCACTGATCAGAACGGGACTGTTTGCACATGAAAGTGTTATAAACAACAGGAGCAAAACCCTCAGAGGAAATAGCCAGTCCACGGTGATTAGGGAAATATTAATAATATTGTGGGGAGTAGGGAAAGTCGTGGATAGAGAGATGGAGTTTGGAAGTCCTGATTTGTCAGCTGTCGTGGGAATGGCCGAATGATGGTGAAAGTTAAAAATAGCGGCAATTGTGACGAGGAGCCAGTTTCACCCAGCTTCCAAGTGTCTCCTCATCAGATGTTGTTGGTTGCACTTGGCAGAGGATGACTGCCCAGTGGAGGGACCGGCGGACACCCCCTTAACCAAGCTGCTCCGAGCAAGCGTCGCCCAGCCAGGCCAAGCACTCGGTGCCCTGGTGTGATGGTCTGAGGAAGATCCCGGTACCCTGTGAGAGTCCTGCCAAAAGCGCATGTGAATTTCACCTCAATTACATGGAAAGTTGCAGACAGCAAGAATGCAGACCTGGCCCCGTCGCCCCCCTGGGCTAAAGTCTCCAGGACCCAGGGCTGGTCAGCCACCGAGACCTCTCCTTCTCCAGAGCTCTGGACCCGCCAGCGTCTCAAGACTCCAAGACTGTCCTCACTCCTGTGCTGTGTTCTCATCCTGGTGCTCCACAACCCCCTCCTGCCGGGCTGTGGGACGTCCTTGTGGGACACTTGGGCATGTCAGAAACCAGGAGGCCTGAGCCCCACCCTGCGTCATCAGGACCCACAGGGGGCCACAGGGATGGCTGAGAGCCACCCAACACCCGGCCCCCAGCGCCTGTGGCCAGGGAGCCCCTGAAGTGAGGCCAGCGCACGAAGACGTGCGTTACGTGTGATATATTCACTGACCTGCAGCTCAGTGTGGAAGGCGGGGAAATGGCTTCAATAGTATTTTTATATCACTTATATGTTGAATTAATTATATTTTTAGTGTGTTAAATTGATCAAAATATATTATTTAAATTAATTTTCACCCATCTCTCTTTACTTTTTTACTGTGGCTCCTAGGAAGTTAAAAGTCACTCGTGAGGCTTATGTCACGTTTCTGTCGAATGGCGCGGCTGTAGGAAAGGCAGGAACAAACTCGGAAACGCCGGGGTCGGCCCCACTCTCGCCCCGACTGCAGAACTGTCTCCAGCTGCACTGAACTTGTTTCTAATTGAGGTGAAGGTTGCATAACATAAAATCACCATTTTAACCAATTTACAGTGTTATTTATACAATTCAGTGGCGTTAAAAACCCTAACAATATTGTGCAACCATCATCTCTTTCTGGTTCCAGAATATTCTCGTTACTCAAGAGAAGACTCTGTACTGACTGGGGTCACTTACCACCCCCCCAGCCCTGGTGACCGCTGTGCCATCTGTCTGTGGACTTGCCTGTTCTGGGCATTTCATATAAACGAGTCCTCCACTCTTTGCCTTCCGTGTCTGGCACAGGGTTCACTGAGCTCAATGTCCTCAAGGCTCATGCGTGTTGCAGACTGCATCCGGGCATCCTCCCTGTTCATGGCCAAATAATATTCTGTCGTGTGGCCATACCCTGCTTTAAACAGTCACCTGCCGAGGGATGCTTGGGCTGTGCCCACCTGTTGGCCATTGTGAGCCGTGCTGCTATTGTGAGTATTCATGTACGAGTTTTGGTTTCAACACCCATTTTCAATTGTTGGATTGAAGTTATCAATATAGAAATATAGGGAAGGGCAGAGTGGGAGCAGGAGATGGTGGAGGGGCCACCAGGGCACAAAGTGCCTGGGGTCTCCTGAGTGTGGTGGGAGCCAGGAACAGTCTAGAGCTGAGAGGACAAGGGCTGAGGGTGCTTCTGGGAGACCCTTCTGCTGCAGGGTGGAGCTCCTTTTGCGGAGGCTGGACACTCCCACCCCGGGGCCTGGGGATTCTGGACAGCCTCTGGCTGGTGGTACCCCCAGGGAGCTGCTTCTGTGGGCCTGAGCCAGCCTGGGGCAAGGCTTGGAGAAGGCCTGGGGCTGGCCTCAGAGCTCAGAGCTCCTGCTGACGTCCCCGTGGGCAGCCTAGGGCCTGTGGCACTGGCCTTGTCTCTGCCTCTGAAGACTGAAGGGGACCTGGGGGACCCCACCTCTTCAGCCTCAACCAGCAGACAGGACAGGGCTGGAGTTGGGCCGGGCATTCTGCATGGCCTGCGTGGTCCACCAAGCCTGGGCTGTCCTGGCGCAGCCCTATGCCCTGCCATGGCCTGCCCTGCTCAGCGGCTACAGACTGTAGGCCCCAGGGGCACATCTGCCTTGCTGGAACTGGCCTGGACTGACCAGGAGCCTCCTCTGGGCAGAGAGTCCCAGGGCTAAGGCCCAGGGCCTGGGATGAGGTCCCTCCCTGCCCCAGGCCTCAGTTTCTCTGGGTGGATGTGCAGGACAGAGCCGGAGGGTCCTGAACCAACAGAGTTCACTTCTGATGACTGGAAGCTGTTGAAGTCTGCCTCCCAGGCCCCAAGTGACCACTGCACTCTGTCCCCGCTCCTCAGGGATTCTGCCCCCTCCAAGGCATTAGACCCGGACACAGAACAAGACTGTAGGGCATGGTGAGGGCCAGGACATGGGGGGCCCGGCCCAGGGAGCACCTCCATAGCCAGGGGTCAGGGAGGAGGGGTCAGCGGGGTGTCTGGGGCAGGTGAGCTGGGGTGGCGCGGTGCATTCCAGGGCTGGCTAACAGGTGGGACCTGCAGGGCGCTCCATGGCACTCTGGCCAGATTCAGCCCTGGCCATAGCCTGTGGGGCCAGGGAGGGGGCTGAGCGTGGACTGTGAGTGAAGCCCCCTCTGGGGTCTCCAGGGGCGCAGCAGGCAGGGTGGGCTGTGGCCAGCGTGGCTGGGGCTGGGCAGTGGGGTGTGTCTGGGGGTGTGATTTTCTTGGCGGCCCACCCCAGAGGGGCCATCAGACCATTTAACACGCCCCCACTCAGGCGGGGGTGCTTGTTTACACTTGCAGAGATGCCCAGATGGAAATTTATGGTGTTGAGGAAAGAACTTCTCGCCTAGGTTCCAGCTAGCGGGTGAGAGCACAATATTTCCCACTGAAGGGAAGTGCAAAAGCTCTTAACAAATCGATAGGCTGCACGTGGTCAATAAACCACAGAGCTTTCCAGGGAGGTAGGACCCCCAGCCCCGCCCGCCCCAGGCATCTCGGGCTTTGCAGAGGGAGCAGCAGGGGCCTGAGTCTGAGGGGCCCAAGGCTGAGCTGTGTCCAGCTCCACCAGTGCCTGGCCTCGGAGGGTCCTTCTGCCCAGGGCTGGGGGGCTCAGTGTCTTCTGTGCTCCTCTGGACAGGACAGGGACTTCCAAGCTGAGCCCAGAGGCAGCATTGTTTGGGGGCGCCCATCTTACCTTCCAGATGGGGGTCTCCAGCACAGCCACCTGCAGCCCTCCCAGCCCCGTCTTCCCGGCCACAGTGACAGCATCTTTGGGGTCCTGTCTCAACTTGGACCCCACCTCTGCCTGGCGTCATTTCTGCCAGGGCTCCGGCACCTTCTCAATTCTTTCCCTCCACCTCCAGGTGATGCCTCCTTTTACCTTCGGTCATGAGTGCCGGGCTATGGTCTCTTAGCCATTCAACAAGCAGCGCTGAGGCCTGCCCTTGGCTGGGCACCGTCCTGGGCATTGATTGGGTGCAGCGGTGAACAGGACCCACAAGTTTCCTGCTGGGGTGAAGCCTATGCTCTCCTGGGATGTGCCATGCACAGAGACTCAGTATATGGTGGGGCAGAGGGACTGGTCAGGTGGGGCACCCAGAGCTCAGGGAGGGGCTGGGGGGGATGGCACTAGCAGGGGCAGAATGCAGGTGAGGAGCCGGCCTCCAGGCCTGGGCCGAACAGAAGCAGCACTTGCAAAGGCCCTGAGGCAGGAAGGGGCTGGGTGCTCTCGGGCCCAGGGAGGGGCCAGTGTGGCTGGAGCAGAGTGAGCGGGGAGAGTGGAGGGGACGGGGCTGGCCGCCAGGACCCACAAGGCCGTGCGGAGGCAGGGATCTGTGCCGGGTGCAGACTCAGGAGGGCGCTGGACGGCAGTGTGACCCAAGGGGCTTTTAAACCATTGCTGGGATGCTGGTGAGGGAGGGGCGAGGGGCCATTGGTTGAAGGGGGACGCCTGGGAGGGGCGTTTAGGGAAGGGTGAAAAGGGAGAATTCTGTCTTGCACAGATTAAGTTCTAGGCGCTTTTGCACGGCTCAGGCAAGGCAGGCTGCAGAGTTCACCACACGACGTCCCGTGGAAACACCCACGGCACACTTGGGGTGTTAACTTCCTGGCAGCCACGTTCGAAAGGTCAGAAGAAACAGGTGAAATTAATTTTTTTGAGACGGGCTGGTCTCGGACTCCTGGACACAAGCGAGCCTCAAATCAGAGTCCCGAGTAGCGGGAATGACGGGAAATGAATTTCAATAGTATATTTTCTCAAACCAGATACGTACATTCAAGACATGTTCACCTCTATATGTCATCGACATAAAAACATCCGTGAGGTATTTTACCTTTTTTTGTGCTGAGTCTTCGAGACCCGGTGTGTACCCTGACGCTCAGTTCTCGGTGGTTTCAGGGAATTGGGCTCCTCTCAACACCATCGGGTTGTGCTTCATGGAGAAACATTTCACATCAATTCAGTTTTTACATTTAAATTTAAAAATGAATAAATGAAATACAAGGGAAAGTTCAGCCTCTCAGCAGCATGGCCGAGTTTCCAGTGCTTAGGTGGCTGCATTCGGCCCGTGGCCGGGCTCAGGACTTGGTGTGTGGGCGACGGACCCTTCACCCAGGGAGGGGCGGCTGCTCCGACCTCTGACATTCTGGGTGAGGGGAAGCCAAGGAGGTGGGGTCCTGGGTGTCAGGTATCTGAGCCACAGCCAACCCTGTGACCCCCTAAGGCTCAGTTTCCTCCTGAGTTTCCAGGGCATCCGGGCACGTTGGTTTTTTTTTTTGAGACAGAGTCTCACTTTGTTGCCCAGGCTAGAGTGAGTGCTGTGGTATCAGCCTAGCTCACAGCAACCTCAAACTCCTGGGCTCAAGTGATCCTCCTGCCTCAGCCTCCCGAGTAGCTGGGACTACAGGCATGAGCCACCACGCCCAGCTAATTTTTTCTATATATATTAGTTGGCCAATTAATTTCTTTCTATTTATAGTAGAGACGGGGTCTCGCTCTTGCTCAGGCTGGTTTCGAACTCTTGACCTCGAGTAATCGCCCGCCTTGGCCTCCCAGAGTGCTAGGATTACAGGCGTGAGCCACCGCGCCCGGCCACACGTTCGTGATCTTATGTGAAGCGAGTAGAATAAAGACATCTGCCTGCAAACTGTGAAGGGCTGTGCACATGCCTGTGGGGGAGCAGTTGGTCTGTCCAGACTAGGGGCCCAGGCCGGCCGGCCCTCCCTGCCGAGGACACAGTGCGGTGGGCCGCCTGCCCAGCCAGCCTCGGCGGACACCATGCAGCGGCTGGGAAGTGTCGCTCGGGCTCTGCTTCCCATCTGGTGTGACTTTGTGCCCGTCTTGGAGGCCCCGCCCTCCTGCGGCTCCCACCGTGGCACCAGGACTGGCCTCTGCGGGGCCTAGGCAACGGAGTGCCGGTGGATCCGCCCAGCAGACGGAGTCAGCAGAGCACGCCCGGCCAGTCAGGCCTACGGATGGGCCTGGGGCCCTTCTCGGACGTCAGGGGCCGTGCCTGCCAACCACAGGGGCCCAGAGGAGGCAGGTGGGGTGCTGTGCGGGTGGCGTCCCCACCCCAGCAGGCAGAGGCCCCTGGAGGCCCCTGGAATCCCCTGGAAGCTTCCGTCTCACAGAGCCGGCCCCAGGGCTGAGCAGGAGGAGAGCCAGTTGCTGGGCAGTGGTGGACGGAGAGTCCGGCCATGGCCCCGTTCCTGGGCAATGGCAGGTCCCTGCAGGGGCCTTTCCGTGGGTGTCTCATTGGCCAGTGGCCTATCCCCAGGTACTGGTGAGGGTTGTGGCCATTGGGACGGGGGCTGTGCATGGCCATCCGTGCCATGACACCTGCTTCTCGGGGGTCTGGCTACCTGCCGTGGCCTGGGTGCCATCTGGATCCCAGGAACAGAAAGGCGACATCAAGCTCCTGCCCACCATGGCCCAACCTGTACCCAGAGGGGAGGGCAGTGCTACCTGTAGCTCATTTGATCCTCACATCCACCTGTGAGGTGGATACTCTCTTAGCCCCATTTTGTAGGTGAGAAAATCAAGGCTCAGTGATTCGAATGTGTGACTGACTCCCCCATCCAGGCCCCTTTCCAGGCCTCTAATGGGGGGCTCCTCCCTCTCCACCCTCACCAGCTCTGCCCTAGAGCAGTGAGCCCCATCAGCCTCTCAGGGGCTGCAGCTCCCTGCCCACCAGGCCGGTGCCAAGGAGCCCCCGTTCCTGGAACCCAGAAAGGCCAGACAGCTTGTCCGCTGGTCGCCCTGGAGATGCCAGCAGGATCCGCCTCCTTGTCCCGCTGCCAGGGTCGCTCGGGGCCATCTACGCCCACACCCGGCCAGACACAGCTCTGGTAATTAAATGTGGCAAATTGTGGTGCCGGCTCATGGACTGGGAGGGTAAGACGTCATGGGTCCTGCGGGCACAGCCCCAAGACCTGCAAGGCAGGGCCCCCGTCCAGACCTGGAGTCCGGAGAGCCGGCAGGAGGGGCTCCGGGCAGCTCCCACCTCCTTCTCAGAAGCCGAGCTCACCCAAGGGTGTCCTCCTGGCCAGATTAGCCGAGCCACGCTCCCGAGGACACTAAATGGGCGGATTGGCAGGGAGCTCCGCCAGCGCCGTCTCTCGTCTAATTAGCCCTAATAGCGCCCTGATTCTCGCCGGTGCGGGGAGTCCTCCGGCCCGGGCTCCTCGGCCTCCGGGCCCAGCCACTGGCCTCTCCCTCCCTCGCGCCTTCCGCGCTCCGGACGTGGGCGACTTTCCCTATCAAAACGGGCAATAAAAGCACCAAGCCCCATTCCTTTTTTCTATTTTGAATTCTGTTAACTGACAATTTAACCTAAAATCCTCTGTATTTCCAGCTTGTACAGCTGTAAATAGAGACTGACAGTTTATTTTCACGTCCCGGCGCGAGGGGGGCGGCGGGGGGGAACCCATTTGAAATAAATACTTGCAGGTCCCTGACAGACTCCAGACGGCCGTCGACGCGCCTGGCAATCTCCGGGACCTGTCACACTCCGTGATCGGTCTTTTTACAAACACAAACGCTGCTGATTTCTTATCAAATGTAAAACCGGCCCAGCTCTTTCTTAAATGGTTACCACGAGCATGAAATTGACATTGTGAATCACATGTGACACCGGCTTGTCTGCGCGGTAATTGATCGGTGCTTAGGAGCAGGCCGAGCTCCCGGCCCAGCCGCGCCCCCCGCCGCCCTCGGCGAGCCCCGAGCCCCGGCCCGGCAAATCCTCATCGATGGGAGGAAACTCCAAGAAAATGCCTGATTCATGTACGGCGCGTTTTTTCCCCCTGCGCGATCCTCCAAGGTGTCAATTCCAATTTCCACGGCTTCATCATTACGCACATCAAACGGCTGTAATTGGCTGCTACAGAAATTTATCCTCCAAAAGGAGAGAGAGGGAGAGAGAGGGCAGGAGAGGAGGGAGCCGCGGAGCGCAGAAATGGTGGCGGTAATGAGATTTTGGAAGCCGCAGTGCCACCCCTGAGGTTGGCAGGGAAAGAGGAGAGGCTGGCGTGCTTGCGGGAACGCGTCTGCGTTCGGTCTGGCTAACAAAACGCCGTTTGAAAACAAGTCTGGCGGGGTGTGGGTGTCATACAACAGCCGCAAACACACCGCGCCGTTCCAGGAACAGCCGGTGCCTTTCACTGCCGCCGTCGTCACGGTTACGGTGGGCAACCCGTGCAGAGCCCCTCCCCCACCTTAGAGTTTGCACAGCTGGAGGCACCCAGTCCCCGTCACACCAGCCAGGGGTGACTGCTGCTTCCCAGAAGGGGAAACTGAGGCCCAGAGAAGGAGCGGTTGCCCGGGGCCCCAAACCCACTTTTGGGGCAGAGCGTGGGCCTCCCAGTGTCCCTGAGGGCCCCTTTGCTACAGCACAGCCCCATGGCGCTGCTGTGTCACCCCCTCCTCTCCCGCTTGCTCCTGCCACCCCCACCCCCAGGGCTGCCGCCACCCGTCTGGCAGGCACGGCCTGCGCCCTGGCTGGCCATGAAACTGGAATTGGTTTTTCAGGCCATGGATTTTTCCGGAGTCTCCTGGGGAGCGAGGAGCCGGTAACAGAACAGATGCGCAGGCCCCTGGGGCGCCCTCCTGCAGCACCCCTGCCTCTCCCCCTGCAGGGCTGGCAACTCAGAGCTCGGTCACCCCCAACGCCCTCCCCCGGCCCAGGACCCCCCGGCCGGGCTCACCTCTGACCTGAGTCAGGCTGCTCTGGCCCCAGGGACAAAGCAATTCCCACCCCGGAGTGTCGCCCGCACTCGCCTCCTCTGGGCCCCGCACACGGTCCAGCAGCTCCCTGGCGAGCGAGTTCGCGTCTCTGTTTTTCCATTTGGATTTTGTGACTGATGAAACAATGATGCCGAATTGCACGGCCGAGATCGTGCCTTGTGGCAGTGAGCAGCAACCATCCCGGTTTGGGGACACGCAGCCTCCTCCTGCAACTGGCGGCACTGGGCACCATGCCAGGGCCTGCCCCAGCTCCTCATGACATGCAGGAAGCACCAGCCTGTTGTCCCGATGCGGAAACCGAGACCGTCCAGCAAACTGGGTCTTGGCTGGGCCCATGACCCAGGCGCCTGGGCCAATGTCCCCTCCACAGTGCCACGAGGCCTTCTGAGGATGTCTGAAGTGTCTCAAGGAACCCGTCCTGTGGCATGATGGCCTGGAGCTTCCTAGGCCACCCAAGTAGGAGTGCTGTGCTCCTTCTGACCAGCCGGCTTGTTTTTCTGTCATGGGTGTTGTGTGCATGTACTGCAATGGAATGTGTTTCCCTTTTTGCCTTGGCCCCCAGGAAGCTCAGAGTCAAATCACACTCTGTTTCTAATGACTTGACACGCACTAGTGGTATATACTTCTGAATGCTGAACTTAGCTCTGGCTTTTCTCTAGATTCCCTCAATTGAGTGCTGTGTCTTTTTCTTACTAAATGTCTCAAATCCTCTGGGGAATGGCAGGGGGCCCAACTAGGTGGCAGTTTAGTGAAGGCTAGAGCATCCAGGGGTCTGGAGTTGGGGCTCCCATGGGGGGTGTCATCCCCTCCATCCTCTTCCCACTTGCTGGATGCCCTCCCCAAGGGCTCCATGCAAGGTCCCTCCAGGGGCTGGCACCAGAGTGGGCACTGTAAAAGGAGGGATGTCTGGTGCTCTGGTGATGGTGGGGAGGCTCTGGGGAGGGGTGACTCTCTCTGGTGGTGTGACTCAGGGCACCCCAGGGAAGTCATGGTAGAAACTGTGGGTGGTTATTTAGTGGAGGGTCAGCAAATGACTTTCATCTCTTTTGCCATTTTTTATTAAGAACAGCTTTCTGGAGCACTGTGTTAAGAAGGATTCTGCAGTCCTGTCTGGGAAGAGTCACATGATTAATGAGTGATGTTGGCAACTGTGTTGCCCTTTCCCACCTGGGGTCAGAGGTCGGGTTTCACTGAGGCCAGTCTCACTGGCTAGCCACCTCTGCAGCCACACAGAGGCCTGTCCTGCTGACACTGCCAGGGGATGTGGGGGGCTGGGGGCTGGACCTGGGGTGGGGACCCCTGGGTGTGCTGGGTTTCCCATTGTGGGCCCAAATGAGGACCCAGTAGTGCAAAAGGGGCAGCTGAGACCCCCTGTGGCCCTGGGGCAGGAGAGGATCCCAGAGGCAGGGACAGCCTGACTCATGAGCCCACCCAGAGCAGGAGGGTTGTGGGGGGAGTACAGAGCTGCACTCTGGGGGCCTGGGGAGGCCACCACAGAGAAGAACCCCATCCTGGGGCCTCTGAGAGGGCTGGGCTGGAGGCTGGGTGACCCTGGCACTGCGTGGAAGTCTCAGCCTCAGACGGGGACACCCAGGGTCCTGACCAACCCTCCCCTCCTACAGCAGCTCCTGGCCTCTCTGTGGCCCCAGTCTCTGTCCCGGGTTGGGGGCTTCTGCCAGGGATGTCGAGAATCACGGGCCACTTGGGGCAGGTGGGACATGTGTGTTCTTACCTCAACTGGGCTTTTGTGCCCACCAAAGCCCCATGAGACTTCCACATCCAGGCAGCGGACACGTCCCGCAGCCTTTCCCCAGCTCTGGGCAGCTCGGAAGGTGTGGGGGAGGCCGGGGCCCAGAGGCCAGGCCTGGGCAGATAGTCCACCCCAGCACTGCCTCCATCGGCTGTGCAACCTTGGATGCCTCAGTAACCTCTCTGTGTCTTGGCCCCTTCCAAAGAGTTTCTGCCTATCCCTAGAGACCCACAGTGTTCAGGATGGAGCATAGGCCTCATCCTTGCTCCCTGGTAGAGGAGGAAGCCCAGAGAGCGGCAGAGCCTGCCCAAGGCCACACAGCGAGTGCAATCGGAAGCCTCCTGGGCAGCGAGGGGGATGGCTGAGCTGACAGGGCAGTGAGTGCTGGGGCCGGGGCAGGCTTGAGACCTGTCCCCAGGGACGTGCTGGTCCCGGGCTGGTTGGGCCTCCCTCTGGCCACCTCCTTTTGTCTTCTGGGCCCAACCCCAGCGGGATCTCGGGCTGGCAGGCACTGCAGCGGGCACCTTCCAGGCCTCACCCTCCTTTGGGGGCTGTGGACACGGAGCTGGGGGCTGTGGGCTTCTGCCCTGGCCCAGACCCTGGGGGCGGAGAGTCTCCAGATGGCCCTCTCCTCGTCCCATGGCAAAGCCACCCTAGGGTGGGCAAGGCCGGCCTGGCATCTCTGAGTGAGTGGGGAAGGGAGGGAAAAGCCCAAACTTTAGGGTATATGAACTGTGAAATTAAATCGAAATACTCAAATAAGGAATCACATAACAACATAAGCAAAGATGTTTACTAGGGCTTGAAGTTAAATACAGATTTTTTCATAAACCCAAACACAAAATGCAATAAAGTTCTGTGGAATGTTAAATATAATTTACAGTGGAGAGAATGTTCCTTGCCGTCATAAACCCGCGTGCAGATGTCACTATCCGGGCGCTGGGAGGCTGAGTTCCACTGGCTGCACCACTGGGCCAGGTACCCGTGGCTCCCCAAAGGGCCCCAGGGCCCGGGGACCGGGTCCGCAGCAGGTGCAGTATGGGGCGGCTGTCAGCCTGTCTGCCCTCCTGCCCCGCCCCGGGGTGGAGGGGGCACCCGTGGCCCACCAGTATGGCCCGTGCAGTGCAGGCCTGGCGAGATCCCCACCACAGACACTAGCGCAGGTGGGGACGGGCCCAGGTGGCCAGTGTCCTGTCTGCCCCTCCTGCCGGTCAAGCCCCTCCAGGAAGGGAATCTAGTAGTCACTCACACTGTTGTGAGAGTGAGTTCCTCTCCTGCCCCTTCCTCAGGACAATCTGCCTGCCCCATGGCGTGGAAAGGGTTGGGGACAGGAAGAGGGTGGCTCAGAGTCACAGCCTGACTGCATGTGGACTAGCCTTGGAATTGGGGTTTCTGCCTCCAGGCCTCTGGGGAGGACGGTGGGTATCAGAGTTCTCAGTGAGGAAGATCTATCAGAGCAGCAGCTCTGGAGCTCAGAGTCCAGCCTGCATTCCAGGGGTGCATGTCTGTGTGTATTAGACCAGGGGCCTGTGTGTTTATGTGTTTGTGTGACAGTGTAAGTGTATCTGTGTCACTCGAGGGTGGCAGGGGTCAGCATGTGTCTCCGGGCAGCCGAGGACTCTGCCTCCCTGAACTGTGAGGGCCCTGCTGGGCAGCAGCCTGGGAGCGGGTAGGCTGGGGGGACACCACTTTCCCTGCCACCTGGACTTGTGCAGCATGGAGTCCCTGGCTTTGGGGTGCCCCAGGCCGTGCACAGGCTGCAGGCTCAGGGGAGAGGGGAGAAGTGTCCATCCGGGACTTCCGCATCCTTTGTGGTCAGCTCAGTGTGAACCAGGGGCTCCAGCCCTGTGGTTCAGCAACCGCAGCCCCAGGGCCACTCTCAGCAGCCCAGGGCCTCCAGAACAGGGCTGGGCTAGAGAGGCCAGGTGGGCTAGGAAGGCTCTACCCTGCTGGGGGACTGGGTGGGGCCCCCAGTTGGCAGCACAGCCCTGGGCCAGGCAGTCCTCCCAGGCTCAGGCCTCACGGGGTGTGGCCAGGTTAGGCGGGCTCACAGGGACCTAGCCAGGTCACAGTGTGCCCAGGGCACTGACACGGGCACCTCCTTTAACCAGTAGCGATGGCATGAGGGGGCATTCTCCTCTCATCCACACCCCGAAGAAGGACCCTGCCCCAGGTCTGCCGGCCCTGGTCCCGGCCCCCCGCACTCCAAGCCTCCTCTAGGCGCGGGCAGGTCGGTGGCCATAATCCAGCTCCCAAACTTGTATCAAGTGCCAGGCCCCAACCTGGGAGCTGGGGACCCAGAGGACCAGATGTGGCCATGTCCCCCGCCTCTGGGCTCCCTTCTTGGGGGTGGGACAGAAGAGGCCGTCACGGCCCTGTGGCCAATCGATTTCTGTCCTCATCAGCCAGGCTGGGGAGGAGCTGGGCCCAAGATGGGCCACCTGGGTCCCGGGCCTCGGGGGTCTCTGTGTCCTCCCAGCGGGCAGCACCCCGGCCCCAGCCCTGCCTCCCGCTGTCTCTCCCAGGGCCCCTCTGCGTGGCCAGAAGTCACCTGGTCACTCCCTAGCTCTTAAATTTGCAGGAGGCGGGTGGCATTTCTCCAGACTCCCAGCCTTGCTAAGTTATGTGCTGCTGCGCAGGGAGTGTTTTCTTTAAAAACAGGATGGATGTGAGAAAAACAACAATGCCCCAAAACCACACTTAATGGGTGGGTCGGGCTGGCTCGTTAGCGCTGAATAATCGAGCTTCAAGCACTCCGCTGGGAAACAAAAATAAACAACACAGGGGGAGAGATTCAGGACAGGGGGTGTCCGCACTGGGGTGCACCAGCGCCCAGGAGCACTCGGTCTTGGGGACCAATGCGTGAGGGCTCCCTGGGGCCAGAGGGCATGGGCACCTCCTCGGGCGTCCCCTGCCTCGTGGGATTGCCCTCCCACCCCGCCCCTGGCCGCCTTTGCTGGGCGCCCACCCTGGGAAAGGTCACTGGGCGGTGGTGCCCCCCCCCCAGGCCTCCTAGCCCCTCCCAGGAGGAAACCCTTTGTGGCGAACTTAAAACCTGCTGGTAATTTAAGCTTGCTGCCTCCTGCCCTGTCCTCAGGAAAGATGGGGAACAGCTGGTCGCCCTCTTTTCCTAATAAATCCGGTCAGACTGTGCTGTGGGGGATGGGCAGTGCGCGGGCGGTGGGGGGACACCAGGTAGACCCAGCCCGGCCCCCAGGGCCGAGGAGCAGGGCAGGTCTCTACCGCGCCGGGCTCTGGTGGGCTCTGGTGTGGAAGAGGGCACAGGTGAGGCCCCAGCCCTGGCCGCCCCACTCCCGCTGCCTTTGTGTGGGTGGGGGCGCGCGCGGGGAAGAGGGTCGGGGTCCGGGGGGACGGCATCGACTCCTTTGTGCAGCCAAGTTCCAGGCGCATTGTGTGTTGGTCCGAACTTTAGCTCACAATTTGGGATTAGAGCAAATCCGAGTATTTTTCTGCATGCCTGCCCGCTCCCGGGCGCCCAGAGCCTGCTGGGTAACTGCCTATTATCCGCCGGTTCCACTCCAGTGCCCTCCCCAATAAAACTTTTCATATCCTTATAAACGAACTCGATTGCCGTGTTATAAACATTTACACTGTGCTAACAGATCATCTCCGCACATCAGAATTGGCTAAATTCCCTTTTCCAGATGAATATATTGAAGGAGATTAGAGATATGATAGCTTTTCAGATTGCTGAACCCAGAGAAATTAGTTTAGTGAGCATTTACAGAGGCTAAATTGGAACCATTAAATAGTGGATTAAATTGATGGCACTTTCATTGTCTGTCCTTCGGTACCGCTGTAAAATCAATTAGCCGTCACCAGCCCATTCTCCATATAGTGAGATTGTCGTCCTCCTTGGAAGCTGATGCAAAACCTCCCAGCGGCAGCGAGGGGTGTGAAAACACACCTCTCAGGTGGGGTGGCATGAGATGGCATCAGGGACCCCAGCTGCCCAGGGAGGTGTCCCGCCTGCCACTTCGGCCCTGCTTGGTGGGGGCCATGGCCCTGCTGGCATTGCCAGCCTCCCTGGGGCTGCGTGGGCGCAGCTGCAGCAGCTCTCCCCCTGGAGGCCGCAGGGACAGGGGAGGGGGTGCTGGCCTGGCATGGTTGGGGCCTCATTCTTGCCCCTGGGTGGCCAAAGGCGGCATCTGTTCGGAGGACAGTGCCCCTGCAGAGGATGCTTGCGAGGGGCTGGCTGCGGGACCCCAGACCTGTGCGAGCGGGAGAGTGCTGCCATCGCGGCACTGCGTGGGGCTGTCACTGAGCCTTGAACACGGGCTTCTATGGCCTGAGAAGCAGATGCTCTTCCCGCCCCATTTCACAGGGGGAACTGAGGCTCAGGCAGTGGCAGAGTTGCCCAGTGACCCATAGCTGGTCTGAGGAAGGCACTGCCAACACCCAGTGACTGCAGCCCTGGTCAGGAGCAGGCTGAGACCCTGGCCATAGAGTTCCCAAGGGACAGCGCCTCCCTGAGGGGTGACCCAGGCGGGGAAGCTCCACCAGGTGTAGGGGGCAAGGGAAGGGAGGTTCCAGGCAGGATGGGAGCAGGGCGCACGCCCCCGTGCCAGTACCCCATTTGTCTCTGCAGAATTTCCTGCAGGATTCATATGATCAGCAAGAACTTGGAGTGAGGGTCCCATCTGTGCTGATGGGGAAATTGAGGCCCAGGGAAGGTGAGTGACCTTTGATCACACGCCAGGTGGCCTGTGACCCTGGCATGCCACACCAGGACTTGAAGGGCCACATGAGCTGGAGGGCTTGCCCCAAACACACTCTGGACATGGCTTCTCCATGCAGGCGGACAGAGGGCACACAGGGCCAGTTGGGGGACATGACAGCGGGGCCTGAGTTCAGGAGGGGGCTGCAGGGCACCATGCACTGTGAGGGTCCTGGACACCTCAGGCCCAGGGCTCTGCTTGTTGGGACCATGGGTTGAGCCCTGGGTCCCTTTCTCTGTGGCATCCAGGAACTGACGGTGGCCTTTGTGCTGCTGATTGGTGTAGTGGAGCCCCTTCCCCCTCCTTATAGCTTAGCTCAAGTGGCCCCACCCAGTAGGGCTCCCCTCACCCCCACACCCCCAGGGCTGCTCCCTCGGCTGTCGGCTTCCCGGGTCATGGCAGTCCTGACGCTTGTGGGAAACGCTCCATCCTCAAGGAGACTCCCATCTGCCTCAGAGCCAGGGCCCAGCAGAGCAGCCCCTCCTCGAGGAGTGACGGGGACAGTCACACTAGGCTAGCGCCCCGGCTGCCGTGGCAGGCCAATGAGACCGTCACATGGATAGGCCACTCTGGGGAACTGAGTCTGCAGTCCCCAAAGGAGCCCTGGTCCTTCCTCGGCCCAAGTCCACGGAAGCTGGCCCCGGCAGCAGGGTGGCCACCTCTTGGTGACCAGAAAGCACACAGGGTCCCAAGGCTGCGAAGTAGCCTTCTCGGTCAAGAGCCCTGTCCACAAACATTCCCACTGTACCCCACAGTTTATAAGCACTTTCCACAGCCTGACCTCGCTGGTCCCTCCCCGCAGCCTGGGAAGATCATTAGCTCCTTCCACAGACAGGAGGCAGGAGAGGTTTGGAACAGTCAAGGTTGAATAGCCAGAGGAAGGACTCGGGGGGGGGACCCCCATCCTGCCAGGCTGGTGGATCCCCTCCCTGGCCGGGGCCCTGAGCATGGCCCTGCGGTGGGCTGGTCACTGAGGCCCTGCCTCAACTTCACAGGGCTCCACCGGGCTGGGAGTCAGCCCCCTTCCCCGGGTGGAGTCCAGGGATTAGGGTTGTGGGCCCACGTGTCACTGGCTTCTCCGAGACTGTGCACAGCTGAGTATGTGGCTGTGTGTGTACCCACTGTGTGTGTGTGTGTGTGTGTGTCCGTGGCCCTGGAAGCTCAGAGGGCAGGCCCACTGGCCCTCCTGAGCCCTGCGTGGACTTGCCTGGTGAGGGCGTGCACAGTGGGTGGCATCCCCTGCACCCTCCTCTCCTCTGCAGTCCCCAGAAGCTGTCCCTGCTCAGACCCCTTCCATGCCCAGCCCAGGGCAGGACATCCGGGGGGAGGGGGGCTCAGCAGGACGTGCCCACTTGGGTGGGAGGAGGCTGGCAGACAAGCCCTCCCATGAAATCTTCAAAGACCAGCGTGGGGGCAAGACACGGAGTCCAATGCAGTGAACTCAGGCTGAGCAGCTACTCTGGGCTGGGCCGGACCTCCCCATGTCCTTGAACTTCCTCCCACAGCCACTCAGAGGTCTGCGATGTGCACAAAGGCCACAGAGACAAAGATAGAGAGAGAGAGAGAGAGAGAGAGAGAGCCTCCAGATGTCTCTTGCCCCTGCAGGCACTACCAGGGCCCTGGGGGTATGTCTGCGCACGTGGACTCACCTTTCTGAGCTTGCCGGCAGTGCAAACCCCAATCTCAGTGGCCACCACCCACGGTGCTGCAATGCTGCCGTCTGTGCCCATGGGCGAGTGCTGAGCTGCCCGTCCCAGGGACAGTGCAAGCCCCACTGATAGGGAGGAGGCAGACAGAGCCCGGCCCTGAGTGTGGAGGCGCCAAGGCTCCCTCCCGGCTGCCCGTGCACGGTGCATGCCAGGCAGATTCACAGGGGTCAGTGGCCCCCAGACCCCTGCTCCCAGCCCCTGCAGGGCCCAGCACCCTCCCTGTCCTCACCTTCCTGACCCCTGACCTCTGGCTGCTCTGAGAACCGGCAGCCCCCAGGCTGGCTGAGAGGCCCCTGTTCCAGCAGATTAACACCCCCACCAAGAAAAACACAGGCCTGTTTCATCTGCGCCCAGCAGCTGGGCAGGAGGCCTTGGAAGCGGAGAATCCCCCGACGGGCGGGGCGGGGTGGGGCGGGGGAGCGCTGCCCGGGTCAGGCAGCCCGATGCGTGGAGACGCAGCCTGGTCGGAAATCCGGGTGAGACCTCCCTGCAAGGCAGAGATGTGGCTCCCAGGCCAGGGTCGAGGGGCATCTGCCCAGGACCCCACGGGGAGCAAGCCAAGCCCTCCCACCACCTCCTTGTGTCCCACGGCTCCCTCGAGGCCCAGAAAAGCCTCCTTCTCTCATTTTACAGATGAGGAAACTGAGGCCGGGGGCAGGTAGAGACTTTCCAGGCCCAGAGAACAGAGGTGCCCCTCTGGAATTCAAACCCCAAGTGGCCTGCGTGTGTGTATCTGACCTGCAGACCATCTGGCCACATTCTCATGTTTCAGATGGGAGCGCTGTGGCCCAGAGAGGGGTGGGACCTGCCCAGGGTCACACAGGAAGGTGGTGGCAGCAGAACCAAGACAGCCCTGCCTCCTCTCCTACCTGGGCCTGTCTGCGGGGGGGCCCCCCTGCAGCCCCTCTCCAGGCCCGTGGTCCATGGCTGGCTGGGCTGGCCAGATAGGGTTTCTGGCCAGCTGGGGGGTGGGTTCAGGGGGATCAGGTGCAAGGTGGGGAGGAGGCGGGGAGGGGAGGGGGCGAGAGGTGACAGAGGCAGGTGAGAAGGCCAGCCACGGGAGGTTCTCATGCATCGGCAACCTGGCCCGCCCTGGTCGCTTGCCCACCGGCCACTGACAAGTGACGTTTAGGGCGAGCTGGGCTCATGTGGCCCAGGCACAGCGGTTGGGGCCCTGCCTGGGGAAACTAGGCCTGGTCCTCAGGATAGCTCCTGCCCCGTGGTGGGAGGAGAGCCCTGTCTCAGGGCACCCCCAGGGTCTCCAGGCCAGGATTCAGCTCACTCCCCTGGGACAGCATGGACAGTGTGGCCACAGAGTGACCAGAGCAGCATGGTGCAGAAGGAAGATCCCGAGGTGGGGGGACAGCAGGGATCTGGATGCTGAGGTCCTGAGCTCCACTCCCCACTAAGTGACTTTGCCCTTCTGGGCCTCAGTTTCTCCTCTGGATAACGGACTGATTATCTCCTACATATGCCCCCACCCCCAGGGCTGCTGGCTGGGGAGGGAGGCAAGGCTGGAGCCCAGGCAGGCAGGAGATGAGAATTCAAGGTGTCATTATCAGGCTTGTCGCAGATGGAGTTGCTCAGCCCCAGGGAGGGTCAGGGGACTCAGGAGCCCTTGTCACCTGGGCTGCCCACTCAGAGGACTGCTCATTTGGCCGCAGTGACTGTCAGCCTTGAGGCCTGGAGATGGGTGGAGAGGAGGGGGCTGTGCCTCAGGAAGGGCCACTGGCCCATTTGCCCATCTCCTTGTCCAGGCTGCTGACCTCTGCCCATGAGAGAAGGGCCTGGCGGGGGCTGTGGAATTTTGGGGGTTCTGAGAACGTTTTCTAAAACAGAGGATGCCCAGGCTGGGCCAGGCTTGCACCTGCACAGCCAACAGGACACTGCAGGCTCAGCCCATCCTGGGATACAGGGGCAGTCTGTGTCCAGCCCTGAGACGGGCTGTGTGCTGGAACAGCAGGGCCCACGGGTTGTTGGGGGGGCTTCCTCCAGCAGGAGGGTGTTCATGACTTGTTTGGAAACACTGGACAGTGGCCTGGCCCCAGGCCAAAGCCAGAGTGGCCTAACTACCCAAGGAGACAGGGCCTGGCCTCTGTGGACCAGCTCAACCCACCTGGACAGGGGTTTCATGGCCCAGGGAAGTCAGTGCCCCTGCACACTGCCTCTCCAGCCCCCTGGGGGGCAGTCGGAAGCTGGGCGCCGAGCGCCTGGCACCAGGAAGCCTGCACACACACCTGCTGTCCACTGGACCCGCGGCTCTGCCCTCATCACCGCCACTCAAGCCTCATCTGGGGACAGCCGCTTGGCTTTTGGCACTGAAAAAGGAAGCAGGTTGGCACCAAAACATCAAAAATGGAGCTGGTGCAAGAATCACCAGTGAACGTTAAAAAATCAGTGGGTCAAAATATGCAGTGAAATGAGGAATCCACAGAGCACCTCTCCCCAAGACACTTAATAAATTTTTAAAACTTTTTAATTTTGGTAAAATACCCATAACATAAAAATTTACTGTTTTAATCATTTTTTAAGTGTACAGTTCAGTGGTGTTAAGTTCTACAAAGTGTCAACGTGGTGAAAGGCAAAGATGAAACTGTCTCGGAATGAAGGAGGCTAAGGAGACGTGACAACTACCGCGTGAGGCCGGTAGCGGGACGTGGACATCAGTGGGGCAGCTGAGGAAGTTCAGACGAGACCCCGAGATCAGTATTCGTGGTCCCTGCCGTGGCGTGCTACAGCCAGCTCACACTGTCTTGTGAGAGGTGATGGTTAGATATTCGGGAATTTGCAAGCCAGTTTAACCATTCGTAGCTTGAAATTGGCCTTTGTGGGAGCCTGTACACCATGGAAATCGGCAAGTGCCACGAAACAGAGCCAGCTCACTGCGCATCCGTGGCTATGTAAGGTATTAACGTTAGGAGAAGCTGGGTGAGGGTGCACTGGAATACGGTTCCTATTTTGCAACATTTTTGCAAGTCGGAAATTATTTCAAAATAAAAAGTTTAAAACAATTTTAAAATTGTAAAATAAAGGGCTGAGTTCATAAGCTCCCTGGGCGGGACTCATGCCAGACCAATCCTGGACTCTATCTCCTCTGAAGGCACCAGCCAGGGCTGACCAAGCCAGGCCTGGGGTCTCTGCCTCCTTCTCGGAGAACATTCTTCCCTCAGGTCCTGGGACACCACGTTCTCCCAGCTTTCCTTTTCCTTCTCAGTACCTTTCTGTCTTGTTTACAGGTTCCAATTTCACCCATTCATCCATCCATCCACCCACCCACCCATATACTCATCCAATCACCTACCTACCCATCCATCCATTCATCTAACTACTCATCCTTCCACCCATCCATCCACTCATCCACCTATCCATCCATCCATTCATCCACCCACCCATCCAGCCACCCACCCATCTACCCATCCATCCACTCATCCACCCATCCACCCATCCATCCATCCATTCATCCACCCACCCATCCAGCCACCCACCCATCTACCCACCCACCCATCCATCCATCCACCCATCCATCCATCTACCCACCCATATACTCATCCATCCATCCATCCATCCACACACCCACCCACTCATGCATCCATTCATTTATTCACCATACATTTTTTTTTTTTTTGAGACAGAGTCTCGCTTTGTTGCCCAGGCTAGAGTGAGTGCTGTGGCGTCAGCCTAGCTCATAGCAACCTCAAACTCCTGGGCTCGAGCAATCCTGCTGCCTCAGCCTCCCAAGTAGCTGGGACTACAGGCATGTGCCACCATGCCAGGCTAATTTTTTTTTTATATATCTATTAGTTGGCCAATTAATTTCTTTCTATTTTTATAGTAGAGACGGGGTCTCGCTCAGGCTGGTTTTGAACTCCTGACCTTGAGCAATCCGCCTGCCTCGGCCTCCCAGAGTGCTAGGATTACAGGTGTGAGCCACCGCGCCCGGCCTATATTCACCATACATTTAAATGCAAGCATTGTGCTGGTTCGTTGTTCAGTAATGAGCCAAAGAGACAAGGCCCACTGACCTCATGGAGCTCATATACGAACGGGGAAGAAAAACAAGCCAACAAGAAAGACAATGTACGAGTTGTACGGAAAAAAGGGAATGAGGATGGGAGGAGGGCACTGACTCAGGTGCCAGGGAAGCTCCTGGAGAGGTGTGGCTTTAGCCAAGATCCGAAGGACGAGATGGAGACAGTCATGTGTGGTCTGGGGAAGGGCATTGCAGGCAGAGGGCACAGCACAGCTGAAGGCCACGTGGCTGGAGGACGCTGGCAGAGGGAGGCGACGGGACAAGGTGGGATTAGCAGGGCTGGAGCTATAGGCTCTGGAAGGCCTGCAGAGGTTTCGAATCATCTTCCACGTTTAATGGGAGAATGTTGGCGGGATCCCAAATGCCCACGTGACTGCTGTGAGGAGAAGGGGTGCAGAGGATGGGCAGAAGCAGGGAGACCAGCAAGGAGGGTGCCAGGGACGTGCAGGTGCTCCTGGCAGGTGGGTGGCTCAGCCTGCGGTCGGGGGGAAGGCAGGTAGATGAGCCCAGGGAGGCACACCTGAGCAGCCAGGTGGACGGTCGCACTGACGCAAGGATAAAGGACGAGGTGCACTGGGCTCGAGCCGGGGGCTGGGGTGTCCAGCACACACACCCTAGAGGATGGCAGCTGCCAGCTTGGGGGATGAGCTGTGTGTGGGATGGGAACCTGAAAACCTTCTCCCGGTGCCCCCACTGGGCCCCACCCCGGCCTCAGTGTCCCCTCTCCTGGCATACATCCCAGGGGCCACAAATGTCTCCTGCCACACCCCTGCTCCCCCACCAACCGTAGGCTTGCACGTGTCTGTCACATTTCATCCAGGGGCATAGCGAGAGTCAGAGTGCATTGGGTGGTGTTGGGTGGGGCCCCGACGTAGGGGTTGAACCCCAGCATCTGAGGCGCTGCACCCGCTACTTAGCAGACAAGCCCTTAAAACCAGGAGCCCCTCGTTTGCAGAGATGCGGTGACACAAGAGGCTCCCACCTTGCCAGGGTGCTAGGCGCCAGGCCAGCCCTTCCGGAAAGCGATCAGGCGGCAGGCGGCAGGCAGCCATGCGCCGTGGAGATGCTCAGCGCCTCTGACCCAGCAATGCCACCTCTGGGACGCTCTTCCAGGGAATACTCCAGAATGTGGGGAGAGCTTTAGGCCCAAAGATATTCATTGCAACATTATTTTTAATGACTAAAGAAATTGGAAGCAGCTGAAATGTCCAATGGTCAGGGAGCAGTTTAGTAAATTATGGTACATGCACTCGGTGGAATACTAGGCAGTCATTAAAAGTGACAATCACCAAGATTGGGTGGGAATATGCAAACACGCGCCCGTGTGACGTTGCGGGGCGGCCTCGTGTGGAACTGTGCTCGCGTTAAGGGTGCAATGAGGTACGGAGCATATGCAGCCGAGAGCGCCCAAAAGAGGACGGCGTGGCAGAGCGTGGTGTCGAGGCGGTGAGGTGTTTTTTTCCTGTTTTCTGACCTTCCATAAAGTGTGACATGGCTTCAGTCACTTAAATACTTACTGAACTGAGTGTGTAGCCGGGTGGCGGGATTACAGTGAGTTCTGCTTTTCCTTTGTGCTTTTCCGGGCGTTCCAGATGTTCTACGCGGAGGGTCAGCCTGGACCTGGGATGGGGAGGAGGTCGGGTGTGGCTGGGGAGCAGGGGCTTCTGGGAATGCCACCTCACGTGGGGGTGGTGCCACAGGGACACTGTTCCCACCCTAGCAAGGGGTGCCTGGGCAGGGGAGCAGATGTTCCCGTGAGACCTGGGGGTGGAGCCGGCCCTGAGCCAGGAATCACAAGGCTGCCCCAAAGAAGGGGCAGGTGCCTTGGAAGGGAGGGGCTCCCCACCCCTGGGGAGGCTCTCGGGCTGTCATGGAGGGGTGTCTTCCAAACGATAAATGGGTCAGAGGACTGCCAGGTGCACTCTTGGGGAACAAGGGGGTCCGTTGGAGGTTGTTTGTTCTATACCTACTCTGTGCCCTGGTTTGGGGTGCATCACCTCATTTAAGCCTCAGAAAGACCCTATGAAGGTCAACTTTGTTTTTTAGGAGGAAAAAGAAACACCAAGAAGCTTGCTCAGAGTCATTCAGTTGGTAAGTGTGTGGACACCACAGGAATCACTCTCCTAGGATTGTGCAGTCCACAACTTGCACTGCCATCCAGGGCCTGCATTGGGATTCAAATCCCAGGTCCACCGGATTTCAGAGTCTACATTTTCCATTGTAGCCTCAGGCCTTGCACCAGAACCATGGGGCCCACAGAATGAGAAGTTTTCCTAGCTGCCACGGAGCTCAGAAACTAGGGAGGAGGAGAGGACAGGGGTGTGAAAACCATGAAGATGTGATGCTGCTTCTGCTGCTGCTGTAGGCGGTGAAGGTGACAGTAGAGGGGAGGGTGGCTCGAATGTGGGGAGGATGCACTGCAGCTGCAGGTGACGGTGACCATGGTGATAATGGTGATGATGATGATAGTGATGGTGATGATGGTTAAAATGATGGTGATGGTGATGGTGATGATGAAGGTGATGATAGTGATGACGGTGATGGTGATGATGGTGATGATGAAGGTGATGATAGTGGTGATGGTGATGGTGATGATGGTGATGGTGATGATGAAGGTGATGATAGTGGTGATGGTGATGGTGATGATGGTGATGATGAAGGTGATGATAGTGGTGATGGTGATGGTGATGATGGTGATGGTGATGATGAAGGTGATGATAGTGATGATGGTGATGGTGATGATGGTGATGGTGATGATGAAGGTGATGATAGTGGTGGTGGTGATGGTGATGGTGATGATGGTGATGGTGATGATGACAATCAGGGTGACAATAATTATAATTTATTTGATGCCCTCTGTTGACCAGACACTGTGCTCTTTCCTACAGGCTATTTGATGGTGAGTACGATTTTGCCTGTTTTATAGATGAGACTGATTCACCCAGTGTCTCTCAGCCAGAAGAGCATAGGGCTGGTATTTTAGCCCAAGTCTATGAAATTCCAGAACCCAGGTTGGTCCACAGCCTGAGGGAGGCTGGGAAAGGGGCTAGGGTGGGGCCTGTGCAGCCGGACTCTCCCTGCCAGCCAGTGGAGGGCTCAAGCTGAGCACCGAGATGGTTCACAGGGGTCATGTCCGGCTGGGACCAGCAGGGAGCGGCTATGGCCCCTCCTGGAGAGGGTGCGGTAAGGCCAGCAGAGGGGACAAAAGGAGTTAGGGGCAGAAAGTCCTGGGGTGGGGCTGAGTGAGCCTGCCAGGAGCTCACCTGCTCCAGGTTCCTA